>JAVTVY010041675.1:0-19414 GCA_036873755.1 Hanleya hanleyi | reverse complement strand
GCGTAATACGCGCAAAGCCGGCGCGTGCTTGCGTATGCGTGCAGACATGATGAGGAATGACGGCTCGAGTGCCTTGTCTTCTTCTTTTATCTTCTTCTTGACTCATTTGGGGGTGTACACCGTCTGTATCTCGCCGGGAAAAATGAGGGTACGCAATCGCAGGGTGGAGGGTGTGTCTTGTTTCAAGTCGATGAGTAGATACCCGTGCGCAGGTTGGGTCGCATCTTCAAAGGCTTCTCGTACAAAGGCCGTGTTTTTAGGGTACATCTGTTGGGCGAGGTGGGTAATTTGCGAAGCGTCTCTGGGGTTTTTGAATAACACCACATACTGAGCATTCAAACTAATGTTTCTGTGCTCTTTGTTCTTACTGAAGAGATTCTGTACGATGTAGATGATGCTCAACCGACGATGATGGCTGCCTTTGGTAAAGAGACGGGTGATTCGACTGTCCGTTTCCGTCATGAGATCGTCTACCACCACCAAGGTGTCTTGGGGTGTATCTTCAGGAGGTAAGCCTTCCACTAAGGTGAGTCCCGGCACACGGGCCAGTGCCTCGTACGCGGGTTGCCAAGCGCCATAACACCACAGGATGCGCGCTAGAGGCGGTGAAATGAGGGCGGACCCATGTTGGATGAGACGTTGAACGAAGTGCGTTTTTCCCGACCCTGTCGGTCCAGCGATGAGACACGTGAAAGGATGCTGCCACCGAGGGTCCATAGTTTATTTTTATTTGGTGATTTGCGCTCGACGATTAGAAGACCACCATTGTTGTCGGGGATCCCACCGGGAATCGTAGTCGAATGGGTACCGTTGTGGTGGTAAACGTGGTGATTCACGGGGGTCCACTGCAAATATGTTGAGCAACGTGTTGGTGGTACTAGGTGTAGGTGATGATGAGGTGGAAGCGCTTCTCAGGGATGACGGCGTAGGATGACGTCGTGGAGTTGTTGGAGTAGTACGGGGCGTCGTGGTGGTCGTCGTGGTGGATAGGTCGATGGTGCGGGCCAAGGGTAACGGGGTGGTGGTGATGGCTGGAGTAGACGGTATGGTCGGTGTGGGTGTCTGGGTTGATACGTGGCGGACCCTTGACGTCTTGGCTGGCGTAGGCAGCGTCGTGGTCGTCGTGGTCGATGACGGAGAACGCAGGGTGTTCAAACAGGATAGCACGGTCGTCAAATCGTAGAACACGCCTGTAAATAACGTACCCACAAGCACTACTACACACACTAGAGTACCCACTTGTGCTTTTCGAGTTCGTAATAGTAAGGGTAGACGTGTACTATCCATGGTACAATCCTACACTGAAGGCGGGTGGTGATAGGGTTAGAATTTATAGACGTTTCATGTCACGGCCGGACACCCAGGAATTAAACGAACGAGGCCATCCTTGCCATTTGACGAGATGATAGGGAATGCCACGGCGACGTTCCGTTTTCAAAATCTTTTCCACCGTGTAGTAGTCTTTGGGTGTTTTCACTATGGGTTGTAATTCTGCCTCGTAAAACGGGCCTTGCAGTCTCTCTCCTTGTAGATCTTCCAGTTGATAGACGTGTGGCTGTCGAGGTTTATGGCGAACGATGACAAAGTGCTCGTCACTCCAGTTGGGCAAGTAACTTTTCTCAAATTGACCTTTCACTTTACTGATCCGTACCACATCGCCACGTTTGTACCGGGGTGCCGTGAGTGGTTGTGAACTGGATGAGTACAGCGTAGCACGCACTTGATGTTCGTTGCGTTCTGTCACAGCACGGGGAGCTCGCTGGATACTGCGATGATAGGCGCGATTGTAGCCTTGCACCAGTTGAGGTAATACATCGATGTAGCGTCGAGTGTTTTGGGCGGTAAAATACTTGTACATGCGGCCTTTGAAGGTACGATTGAAACGTTCCACCACAGAAGCTTTCGTCTCGTTGTACGTATGAAAGAAAAATACCTTCTGTTTCTTAAGAAAGGCTTGAAAGGGTCGGTTGAGAAATTCTGTGCCTTCATCTGTTTGTAAATAAAGAGGTTTGCGCCCCGTCTTGAAAATCTGCTGGAAGGCTCCTATGAGATTCTCTCCTGTTTTGGTGCGAATGGGTAGTACCCAGGCATACTTGGATAGAATATCGATACAGGTCAATATATACCGATGTCCATCATTGTGAGGTGCAAAGCGACTCATGTCCACTAAATCCGCCTGCCATTGCGCGTCTATCGCGCCGACGATCACCCGGTTACGGCGAAAATGGCGTCGGGCTGCTCTATGTAAACTATAGGTGTCTTGGGTTTTTAACCAGTCTCGAACTTGAGTTCGACTGATGCCTTGAGAATGGGCAGCTCGAGAGAGCGCTCCCACAGCGCTATATGCGGCTGGACTATTAGGGCTGTAATACAAATCGCTTAACACCTCGTTAATTACTGTAGACTGCTTTTTTCGGTCCCGCTGCTTCATCACGGACTTTTTCTTCTTCATCGTTCTGGGTCGCTTCATCAGGTGACACTGTCATTCTAGCCTGTGTGCATTCTATACATATAGTATTTTCCCCATCATCATCAGCTTTTTTTTCATCAGGTTCATCTAGCGCGTGTTCGATAGCACGAGCCCATGCCAATTGGTGGGGTGATCGGTCGTCCGGTGTAAACAACTGGTCCACCATAGGGACTACTTTCTCCAAGGCTGACCACAGAGAGGGAGTTAGGAGGAAACTTCGCGCGGGCTCTTGGTAGCGTCCCACCCGTGGGAAGAGGACAGTATGGAATACGTAGATGGCCTTGTCCAGGTGGATAAGGTGTCCGTCTAACTCACCGTTCAACACCCGTTTAAACTTAGTCCACCCATCACGTTCTAGTGTCACCCTATTCGATAGAGTCTCAGCGTGCTCAAAGCAAATAGGTCCACAATCTTCGACCAGGGTGACTTTAGCTTCATACACGTATAACCCCACATTGGGTGTAAGAGGCAGGATGGCTTGTAGTGACATGCTTGCTCTAAATGTCGAACGGAGAATGACACACACTCTGTCTCAGCCCTCGTATTTATAGGGTCAGGTACTATACTGTCACTCTAGCCTCTGTGCATTCTATACATATAGTATTTTGCCCATCATCAGATTATTTTTTTTCATCAGGTTCACTCAGCGCGTCTTCCATAGCACGAACCCACGCTAATTGGTCGGGTGATCGGTCGTCCGGTGTAAATAACTGGTCCACAAGAGGCACTATTTTCTCCAAGGCTGACCACACAGAGGAAGTTAGGCTGATACTTCGCGTAGGCTCTTGGTACCGCCCCAGACGTATGTGGTCGGGAGGTACGGAATATACGTAGATGGCATTGTCCAGGTGGATGACGTCTCCGTTCAACTCACCGCTCAACACCCGTTTAAACTTAGTCCACCCATCACGCTGTAGTGTCACCGGATTCGATAGCTTCTCAGCGGGCGTCCAGTAAATAGCTTGATCGTCTTTCACCAGCGTCACTTTATCTTGATAAATGTATAATCTCACACTGGGTGTAAGAGGCAGGATAGCGCGTAGTGACATGCTTGCTGTAAATGTCGAGCGGAGAATGACACACACTCTGTCTCATCCCCTGTATTTATAGGGTCAGGCCCTATTCTGTGAGAGGAGGTTGGGGTGGAGAGAGGACTTTATCCACCATGGGCACCACTTGTTGTAAAGCCGTCCAGAGATCGGGGTCCAGCGTAAATCCCCCGCGCTTCAGACATAGAAGTCGGGCAAAATACGGGCCGCGGAAAATGTAGACGTCCTGACACAGGTGTATACTATCCCCATCGAGATCGCCGCATAACACTCGTTTCAACGTAGTCCAGCCTTCCGGGGTTAAAGACACACGGGCCGGTTCCGATGTGCACCAACAGCGGGAATCGTCATCAAACAATTCCACGCGTTCAGGATATAATAATAACGTACAATCCCGGGTCAGTGTACGCGTGGCTAGTGAATTCGCTTCTGGGTAGAGTAGATCATGAACGTCGGTGATTATAGCTTTCAGCGCCTGCCATAATCCCGGTCGCAGTAAAATAGCGGCGCCTCCACACTGTTCAAGCCGCGGAAAAAAAGAATCCTCTCTTCCACTCCGCAGGTAGACACCCAGTCCTACATGCATAAAATCCACTTCGGGTTCTTTTCCCTGTAACAAGCGTGTTAATAGCGCCCAGCCTGGTAGGGTTAAACATAATTTCACTTCTTTAGGATGTTCCTGGATAAGCTGCAATTCTTGATCATACACGATTAGAATGACATCCGACGTCAATTGAAAGAACGCGAGTTCCTTTCCCGCTGCTGTCATAATGATGAATGACAAAAAAATACCGCGCCAAGCAAAATATATAGATCGATTCTTGCTAATAGGAATAAAAAAATTGTAAATAAAAAATACGCGTACCTTGTAGAAAATAATTAAAATTGACAATGCAATTTTTTGTAGACGGACCCAGAGTGCATAAATTGATATTCTTGAATAATTAACATGATAAAAATAAAATATTATCATTGCTGGCATCGTATATCAAGTCCTCATAATTACCCGAACAATGCCTAGTGCTCTGAAATAGCAAAACCCGATACTTGCAAAGCCATACTATATATGTAATAAATGCTAGACGTACGTGAAGGGTTTTCTTCAATGTTAAATTGTGTGCCCTGTGTGCCCTAGTGCGCTTATAAATTTAAAGAAACGTTAATTCAATGAAACAATTAATCAAATAGGTAGCCCAAGTCGAACGCTAGGGAGCTAAAATTTTACATACTATACCATAACTTGTCTAAGTTTAATTAGAAATAAAATATATACGGCAGTGATATTTTATTGTCAAAATACAGCCGTTTATAAATGAAAAAAAAACACACACCGAATTTCATGTTCGCTTGAATCTTCACGGCTTCGCCGACGTCCGCGCGATGTCTATATATATCGCGGCCCAGATTTCAAAGGCCCATTGCGAAAAATTTTCACTGCCAAACAAGATGTCAGCAGCAGCAAAAATCTCAACGACAACGTCCATCAAGCCCACAGGGAGGAGATTATCAAGACGTAAGCAGCAAGTAATGAAGAGGGTAATAAAAGAATTTTGGAGCCAAGAGTTTGCGTGCTGGGAGGCGGCACTGACCCATACAACAACACCAGGGCTAGCCACAGCCAACAACGTGAGAAATTTACTGGAGGCCGTTAATACGACGATCCCCGAGGAGGGGTGGTTCACCTTACTGCAAAAGGTGATGAAGCAAGAAGCCATCCCTCCTGCGGCAACAACGCTCCAGCCAACGTTTGAGAACCTAAGGGGAGAAGACGTCATTCTACTCAATCCTTCACCACCCCACCGGCAACAACAACAGCGACCAGGGAGCAAGATTCACCACCATCACCCTTCCCCCTGGAACCCCTGCCCTCTTACCTGGAGCAAGACGATGACGATGACGATACCCCATTAATTATCTGGGAAGAGCCTCCCCCCTCCATCGCTGCCGCAATATTTGTCAACGGGCAACCCCTGACCGCAGACGTGGACGAAGATGAGGGCATGAACCCCTATCGTTATTTCTCCGTGGCTGGGATGGGGAGTAGCCAGGCAAACTCCCACCCTGAATAAAAACAGGGAGAACAAATAATAACCGTTCTTTTCAGAACGTCCTGAATAAAAACAGGGTTAAAAAATAATAACCGTTCTTTTCAGAACGAACCCATCCTTCGAAAGAGGGCTTCTAACTTGGCACATCAATTTCAAAGCATACAGCCCTACTCCCCTTTATATTTTTTATTAGCAATGCATCACCAAAAAATAAACAACCCCTGGCCGATATCAAACAGTTCTTGTGAGAACTAATCTCTTATATATATACACAGAATTTTTTCTCTTCCCCCATTAATTGTCCGAACCATAACGGACATTTTATTTTTTTATTTTAATATGTCCGAACGATAACGGACATTTTATTTTTTTTATTTTAATATATTACAACCCGAATAAATAACGGGTTGAAATTTATAGCACAGGGATAGGTGGGAATCTGTTTTTAATTTTTAGGGTGGTTATTAAAAAATAACCGTTGGGATATGTAATAAATTACATTGTTGATAGGGGTTGTTGACGCTGTGTTCTTCTTTCAGCGCAGACGGAGCATGTCAAAGGCAGTAATTCACACACTCGGGGTCTGTTGGATTGTGCACACGTTGGAATCTGGGCGAATTTATGAATACAACTTTCACATAAAGCCTGATGCCCACATGGAAAGATGGCAAATTTTGCAAATTGGTTCGGGCATTCCACACAGGATAAATATAGCTCTCTTTGACGTTCTGTTTTGGCCCCCAGTGTTGTTGTGGCTATGGCCCAAACATAATGGACATCGTCTTGATTTTGGTTTATTTTGCTGTTCTTGCTTCTGTTTGTTCGCACATCCTTGCGCATTTTTCTCACATCTTTCCGATGTCTAGCGGTCCTTACATCTTTCCTCCTTTGGGGTACTATGGTGTCTCCCCTGTTTTCCGTCTGCTCATCTTGGTCTGAAGTATTTGAAATATCTGAAGTATCTGTTGTTTGGCTTGTGCTTTGTTGTGCCATTTCTCCATCGGCTTTTTCTTTAACTTGTGGTGTCAACATATTTTGTAACATGGAGTCTATGTCGTCAAAACATTGGTATTCATCAACATGCGGTGTGGGTGCTAGGGCAAAGAAGTTACCCAGCGGCGCTGTGTCTGGGGGATCTTCACAATGGACTGTAGCAGAATAATTCACGGGTTCAGATGGGAATAAATCTTTGATTATCGCCTCCAACCAGGGTTGGTTATGTTCCAAATTAATGACGTCGCCGAGCAGTGGTAGATCATCATTTGGGATGAAGTCTGATTTATCCATGATTTCAACAAATTGCCTGCATCACTGAGCACTGAGGCTAATTGTGAATGCCTGAAAAAAAACTGCGTACTATTTATAATGTAAAAAGCGCGGACGGCAGCGACAACACCCTGTCGTCTGCTACACGGACGCTGCGAAAATCTGTGTGTGTGTGTTTGTTTTGAATTTATAAACGGTTGTGTTTTGACAATAAAATGTCAATCCCCGTATACATTTTTATTTCCAATTAAACTTAGACAAGTTAGGGTATAGTATGTAAAATTTTAGCTCCCTAGCGCTCGACTATATTGTTATTTTATGATTTTTAGTGAATTTTACTGGCCTAATGTTAAAGTCCGATAGTAGGAAAACTCCGCTACACTGCAAATAAATTGATTTTCCTGACTAAAAAAACATCCAGACTAGAGCTGACAATCTTATAATATTACTGTGAAAATTCCAACGAATTTATCGAACTAAAACTTTGAAAAAAATAAAACTTTGGAAAAAAATAAAACACAACATTTTTTTAGCAGATACCATAATCTTGCACTCACTCACACCCACAGGCCGATTCACAGCCGCCATCTTGTCCCACCACCCACACACAGGCCGCCATCTTGTCCCACCACCCACAGGCCGCCATGTTGTCCCACCACCCACAAGCCGTGTAGACTATAAATAACGTGTGGTATATTGACATTTATTCACAAAATACAATTATGAGTTCAAGAAGACGACCCTTGTTTACCCACCACCCTGCGAGAGATCCAAGAGAGAGATGGTTAGCAGTGAAGAGGTTGGAGGAATAACGATAACCACAAGTTTTCAGAGGGTTCTTGAAGACGAAACCACGTTAATACGCAGTACAGAAGAACTTGCGGAAGAACTCCGGCGAAATATACGAGCAGAAGAGGATAGACGATTGCAAAGACTAAGTCAACAACAGGATGAAGAAATCAACAGGATGGAGGCCATTGAAGAAGGAGAAAACGAGGACAATGATATCACGGATGGGGAACAAGACGGCGAGCTTACATGGTTAAATAAGAATACACCGCCCATTACAACAACAACAACGATGCCTACGGATCTAGCGCGCATAAGTGTCGTGTAACACTTTCAAAGGCCCTTTTCAGGGCCAACCCATCTTTCCGGAAGTGGAAACTTCTATCAACAAAGCACAAAAATTAACACCAACTCCCATCATCCTTTCCCCAAAGAAAATTTTTTTTTTTAAATTTTTGGTACATTTTTTTGAAATTATTGAAAAAAAAAGGGAAAATTGAAGTGGGGGACAAGGGGAGGGGGGGAGGGAAATGGAATAGCCAAAAAAAATTTTTTAATTTAATAAAAAAGGAAAAAAAGATTCATGGAGCCAAAAAAAATCTTTTTTCATTTTCTATGTTTTTTTAACAATTAAAAATTGAAATTATTGAAAAAAAGGGTTAAAAGGGGAAATTGGAGGGGGGGACAAGGGGGAAAGCAAGGTTGATGGAATAGCCCCAATTTTTTCTTTAAAAATGGACCCATGGGGTCGAGTGAGGTATCAAATTGAAGGTTAGGTGAAGGGGCATGTAATGGGTTGGGTGTGGGATTGAACTATCGGCATTGTGCGCATGCGCGGTGGCCGAAAGGTATGGAAATAGAAGTTTTGGAGCTAGGGGATAGCCAAAATTTTTTTTTTTTTAAAATGGACCAATGGGATCGAGTGAGGTATCAAATTGAAGGTTAGGTGAAGGAGCATCTAATGGGCTGGGTGTGGGGTTGAACTATCGGCATTCTGCGCATGCGCGGCGGCCGAAGGGTGTGAAAATAGCCTTTTTGGAGCTAGGAGAGCCCCTAATGGACCAATGGGGTCGAGTGAGGTATCAAATTGAAGGTTAGGTGAAGGGGCATTTGATGGGCTGGGTGTGGGGTTGAATTAGGGTGATTCTGCGCATGCGCGGCGGCCAAAGGGTATGAAAATAGCCTTTTTGGAGCTAGGAGAGCCCCTAATGGACCAATGGGGTCGAGTGAGGTATCAAATTGAAGCATTCATGAAGGGGCATCTAATGGACTGGGTGTGGGTTGAAATAATCCTTTTTTTTCAATTTTTTTCAATAATTTCAAAAAAATAAAAAAAAAAGAATGAACACTAAGCATTTTTTTAATTTTCTACTATTTTTTATTAACACAAATAGAATGAACGTATTCACAAGGGTATTGAATTTTAATATAATTATATCTGAGTATTGAATTTTTAATACAATTAACAGTAAAAAAACTCTTTTTAATACAATTATACGCTCTCAAGCCACTTCAATGAATGTGTATGGTAAATGTTTTTCAACGCTTGTTCTCAATAGTTCACCAACAAGACTTGTTTGAATTCATCATCATCTTTCCGGCCCTGGTGCACGTAAATCTAGGTAATAATCTCTTCACGTGGAATTTTGGGAGGACAGGCCGCTTCTACCGCCCGGGCAATTTGCCTCTCCGTCACGGTCTGTAGTGCTTCAGTGATCAGTGCGTATGAGGGTACGCTAGTGTCCTCTGGAATTTGAGGTCTGATCAGATCCAGGACTGTGTCGATGTACTTCTGATAAATATAGTGTTGCACCTGGTAGGCCAGAGCTGAACGAATTGCACTTGCGAGACTCTGCAACTGCCGCCACGCCGTTAATTTCAAAGTGACACCCTGAGGACAAGCAACAAGCTCTTGCGTATCTAACCGCCTTCGCCATTTACGGATATGCACGAGGAGCTGGTCGTTGTAATAGGCACAGCTCACATAGACGTCGTCACCCACATGAAATTTCGCTTCGTCACTCCCCTGGTCACGAATAACCGCATCGATGGCGTAATCAAAGGTCTCCAGTTTTTGCCAGGAAGCGTAGGTCAAGGCAATATGCTTACCGGGTCTGTCGTTAAAGCCCGCTGCATTAAAATGCACTTCTTCGTCTTTCACACTCACTGTTAAATAGGGTGAAAGCTCCCAAATGTCGGTGTGAGCTGCCTGGTAGGCTTCCTGGATGAGATTATTGATCTCCTGGACAGACATAGGAAGTTCTACCTCTTGTTTCACTTGCTGGAGTACTACTGGCTGCTCAACCACAGGTATTTCTAACGGTGTTAGTCGAGGGCGTTTGGGTCGTCCAACGCGTTTGGCAGATGTACTCTCTGGGGTAGTGGTGTGCGTACGTTTGCTAGCTGTACGCTCTTCGGTAATATCCATCACTAAGATATCATCATCTTGTATAACGTCGTCGGCTTCAAGTAGATCTGCTAGTTCTTCATTTTCCGTCTTCTTCAGCGCCTCCACGAAGGCTAGAAATGCATAAGGACCACGGCGCAGTAGACCGTCGATGAGTTTTCTGTTTTGTCCTGAAGGGGTCTTCTCCGCCATGATATCTTCGACACCCTGTTTCAGGAGTATGTTATCGGCCATAAGCACATCACATAATGCGCCCACATGCTGCATCTCATCAATCAGGCGAACACGGTTCTTTCGAAGCGTGACTAGGTCGGCTGACTCCATGACTATGGGCTCAGGCTGATGAGTAACTGCTACGGTGTAAAAGTCTGGTGAATTTGCACTGGTAAAGTGAAAAAGTAAATGGTTCTCCACAGCTGATACAAGTAGGCAAGCAGGCTGGATGACTGGCTAGAGATGAAGCAGACTAGAGGTGAAGCAGGTAAACAGGCTGGGAGGCTGGTCAGGTAAGTCACAGTGCTCCGCAAAAGTAGTGCAATGAATACTCCCCTACCCTAAAAATCGACTCCTTTTATACGTTTTTCTATAATCCGCCATCTTGTCCCACCACCCACCATCCACAGCCGCCATCTTGTCCCACCACCCACCATCCACAGCCGCCATCTTGTCCCACCACCCACAACCGCCATCTTGTCCCACCACCCACCATCCACAGCCGCCATCTTGTCCCACCACCCACCCACCATCCACAGCCGCCATCTTGTCCCACCACCCACACACACACACACACGCCGCCATCTTGTCCCACCACCCACCATCCACACACGCCGCCATCTTGTCCCACCACCCACAGCCGCCATCTTGTCCCACCACCCACAGCCGCCATCTTGTCCCACCACCCACAGCCGCCATCTTGTCCCACCACCCACAGCCGCCATCTTGTCCCACCACCCACAGCCGCCATCTTGTCCCACCACCCACACACACACGCATGCGCACACCACCAATTGTGACGTCACCACAGGTTCTGCGCATGCGCAGTGAGGCGCTAAATCGTCAATTTAGCTTTTGTATACTACTTACGCTTGTCAAGTAAATATAATACACGAATTGGTTAAATAAAGAATCTGGAACGCAAACTAACGAACACGCCAGTCTGAGACTACCTCATGATCTCTTCAATATGACACCCCAGACGGCCGATTTGCAGCATGGTCCTCTACCCCAAAACGTCCTGTCGAACGTCATTTTTTCTACTACTACCCGATTGACGACATTTCAACTAACAACCACCCCAGTCTGACTCTACCTCGCGGTCGTATACTTTTGTCTTTTTGAATTTGGTGCTAATACTGTTATATGGAAATGGAATAGGTCTTTGGATTATGGACGCGGATATTCTCTAATGGACGACGGCTGGATTATGAATGACGGACTAGACGCTTGTAATTCAGAATGACACCGCACACGGTCTATTTGGACCACGGATGTTCCACATCTAACCCAAATGATCCACTCCATGAGCCCATGAGCGACTCAATATGACACCCAAACGAACCATTCGGACCATGTATGATCCATCTAGAGCCCAAAACGCCCACCACGGTCCTGTCTGCTCAATGCGCATCATAACTTTCCACCGACAGTCGAGTAATTGCCCCCAGATCCCTCCCATCACACTCTACAGTGTCAGTCGAATCCAACAAGTACCCACACCCTGTAGTTTACTCCACAAGAAAATGTCCATACGTTCCGTCCGTTTTCCAGATTTTTTGGCGATACATCCAGATTTTTCAGAAGGCATGCACCCAATTCATGTGCAGATGGCGGCACAATCCCAATTACCGGGTTATTTGGTTTTTACAGGCGCCATCTTGTCCTACCAACGCCATGCGGGCGTATGGAACTTGTTCATAAACGATGGACGAACGGGTATACTGGACGTTTACATTGTGCGAGAGGTATTGTACCATGATACAGGCTATTTCCTGTTATATGATACTAGTAGGTCTATGCTGCATAGCCCATAATGCAGGGTGTATGTACATCGTATAACTTGCAATGCATTTAACACACTTTGATGACACTATGGAATAACATGTTGAAACTTGCTGGCCATCGGATTGATGGCGTCACGATAATTCCCTCGCATGTATAACTCGTAATGCACCCCCGAATTGATGACGCCACGGAATAAAACATGTTGAATCTTGCTGGCTCTCTTCTTGATGACCTCACGGAAAATCTCCAGGCTCGCGTATATCATACTATTCATACAGCCCAATTCGGAAAGGGTTTGATCTCCCCTGTTTCAGTAGGGGCGTGCTGGTGCAGAGAACTTCCGGTAAGTACCAAAGGCCCTCACAATTAGTTTTGGTAATAAAATATTCTATTTTTCTAAACAATTAACTTCATAATTTACACGAATACAGGATCTATCGGTTCACGTAGAAAATATTAACAGAATAGTTTTTCAAACAAATATTTTGGAATAGTTTATCAATATATTATTCAAAATAATTATGGGTGCCTTTGGTAAACGTGAAACCGAGGTCAATACTTCTCGGAAGCAGCTTTTCGTACCTCTAACCTCAAAGAGCGCCAGTTATTCAGGGGGAGATCAGACACTTTCCGGAAAGGGCTATAACACTGAAGTGACTGGGGAGTAATTTAACATAGACGTGATGGGAAGTTGGCATATTTACCGGACATCCCGAAGATATTCTCGGACATTCCCCGAAATTACCGAATCCCACGATCCCACAATGCAGGTGCGACGTCATTCTGACGTTTGCGGCCATAGCTCCTTTGAAGTGACTGGAGCGTAAATTAACACAAACGTGACTAGAGAGTAAATTAACGTAAGTGACTGGGGATTACTTTTTGTTGGCGAAAATACTGACATTATCTTCGCGGCGGAAGTGACCACATCACCGAGGATTAATACAACTCGGGATCACTTCCGGTCATGTGACCGCATGTGACGTCCCGGTCATGGAGGAGGCCATATTTGTGACCGGCAGCCATTTTTCGGTGTCAGGATGCTCTTTCTCTACTACTGGCTGCCAGTCAGTGCATTGACGTCACTGCAACTATTTTAGCCGAGGCTACCACCAACAGTACAAAACAACCCTTATACATTTCAACCTACAAATATGTAAAAGTGCGAAAAAAAGCCCCCCCCCCAAAAAAACTAGAGCCTTAAACATCGAAACGGGACTATTTAAATATCAAAACCGGCTGTTGGAATAATTCCAGTAACTCTTTGATGTTCAGTCCCATGGCGAAGAGTCACACAATTTGTCCAGTCTCACACAATTCTCTCAACAAGGATCTCCAGTGAATTAGTGTAATTCTACATGTAACACATGTATATATTTCAAAATATAACTTGTGACAGATGGAACTTATTTATTATGACACTGATTTAACGATAGGATAAATAACGTCTTCTCTGCATGTTAACAATATTTGTAAAATATTTTACTTTTTCAGCAGGGGATTATAGAAAGCATATCCTTCAGCAGTAAATGACCAAAAAAAATCAGTACTGGGATACGTTGTAAAATCCTTATCGTTAGATAGACTGGAGCTATGCTGGGATGCATCCTCTCATGGCATCATATTATATACATATACCTCCTGCTGTCAGTACACCCCCAGTTTGGGAGGTTACAAATTCTGACAATGGTAGAATGACAATTATATTGCGAAGACCAGCTAACATCAGCCTGAAATCTAAAAAGGTATTTTCGTGTGGAGAATACTGTTGTACAGAACTGATTATCCATCGGCTGTGTGTTGAGGGTATGGAGTTGTTGGAGCAGTGATGAAGTAAACACTTTATCATAAACTCATGATTGATAACAAAAAAACAAAAACAAAATTATTTAAGTAATCTTTAAATGCTCCAGCTTCAGTAAGGTATTTCGCTAAATCGAAAAGTTGTCTATTATGTGTATAATACAAATTTAACAGTTTTGCAAATTTATGTTGAGAAATATACCAGTAGCAATACTTAGGTAGATACTGAGTTCGAAACTCCATTAAACTAGAGCATCCAAGTAAAAAGTGAAATTCGTACTTTATCAACAGCACAGAATTTACAAAAACGTTGTTCAGGCAAAACAGATATATATCTACCTTTCTCTATAGGAAGTCTATGATTTGATAGCCCGAATTTACACAAGACAGTCCGGTAACACTCTGGCAATCTCACAAGATATGTTTCAAATTTTAATTCAGTCTTAAAAAGGCAGTAGCATCTTGCTTTGTCTGAGTTGTGTAAATCAGAAAACCACTGTTGTACAAAATTATCTTTCTCACAGAGTTAAACAGTATTTGTAAGACATTTCACATTAAAGGAAGGATTAACGTCATCATCCCAAATCTAGCTTTGACCACAATTATCAAGAACAGATTTGACATGACATAACCAATCAGTTTCTCATAAGAGAATAAACTGGATAGCTTGTTAGAAAAGCACAACTTTGCCCAGTAAGCAGTGATACGAGCATCGATTTGACATCTAAGGCTATGCCTACCAAGTTCACCATAAACCATAACATTTGGAGTACATTTCTTCAATTTTAAAATGTATTTACAGAATTTAAGGTGCAGGGTTTCAATAGACTTTCAATAGATTCATAACCCCAGATTTCACAGCCATAAAGCAATATGGGTACAAGGCTTTTATCAAATAAATCTAGCATAATATCAATTGGTAAAGGGTGCATTTTACCTTTGCTAAGTATACTGAACATTGCTCTTTCTGCTTGTTGTTTGAGGCTTTACATTTTACAAAATTCCCATTTCTACAAAATATGACTCCAAGATATTTAAAATCTTTCACAATTTCAAGTGGAGATTCATCACGGAAAAAGTCTACATTATTACGGATAGGCCCCTTACCAAAAAATGACAATTTTCGTCTTGGAGCTATTAACAGTCAACTTCCAGTTTTTACAATACATTGATAAAGAATCCAGAGCACTTTTTAAATCTTTAGCACTTTCTGCAAGTATAACCGTATCATGAGCATACAGTAAAATTCATTGATATAGAAATCATTAATTTGACAAAGCAATTCGGGTGAACATAGGAAATAGTCCATCACTGTACTACCCTTTACACAGGTTATTTTTCCACTAAGTTTATCTCTGCCAACTCTATACCATTACAAATAAATATACATTGTGTTTTACACAGCTGTAATAGTCTATTAACATAATTATTCTTTTTATGCTTGTCCTTAGAAAGCCTGTCTTTCTGTATACCGAGTACACTTAGTGTTGATTGCGTGTCTGACAAATATCTAACATCACCATCAGTAGTATAGAGCAAGCAAAAAAGGTCTTATTTTGCCGGAGGAGGTAACTCTTGTTGGCGGTAGGTGGCGTTGTGGCTATGGATTGCATCAGCATTGGCTGGATGCCAACATTTTTCTCCCCACCGGGTAAAATTTAAGGGGGTACTTGGTCGATGGGGAGGAAAACTACCTCCAACACAGAAGAGTTCCAATGGGGAGGTAACTTGATGCACTTTTGTGATTTTTGTCAAATGCCGGCTTATCTTCCCTGATTCGAACATTTGCATATTAAATCTATACAGGAAAATGCCTGTATGGGGTATGGATGGTCCGATTGGGTCGTATGAGGTATCAATGTGAAGCATTCGTGAAGGGGCATCTGATGGGGTGGATGTGGGGTTGAAATAACGTCATTCTGCGCATGCGCGGCGGACCAAGGGTATGGAAAGAAACGTTTTGGGGTCTAGGGGAGCCAACAATGGTCCAATGGGGTCATATGAGGTATCAATGTGAAGCATTCGTAAAGGGCATCTGATGGGCTGGGTGTAGAGTTGAAATAGCGGCATTCTGCGCATGCGCGGTGGACCAAGGGTATGGAAATAGACGTTTTCGGGTCTTTGTGGACCACTAGTGGTCCTATGGAGTCGTATGAGGTATCAATGTGAAGCACACATGAGGGGGCATCCGCCTGAACTAGTGTCTGAACCGTTGTCACCATTCTGCGCATGCGCAGACGGGGAATTGTGGGAAAAGGGTATGGAGATAGACGTTTTGGGATCTAGGTAAGCCCCTGGTGGGCCGATTGGGTCAAGTGAGGTATCACTGTGAAGCATATGTGAGGGGACATCTGCCTGGACTAGTGACTTGGTCGTTGTCAACATTCTGCGCATGCGCAGACAGGGAATTGTGGGAAAAGGGTATGGAAATAGACGTTTTGGGGTCTAGGGAAACCCCTAGTGGACCGATGGAGTCAAGTGAGGTATCTATGGGAAGCATTCGCGAAGGCGCATCCGACGTAGTGGGCGACACGTGGAACTGACGTCATTCTGCGCATGCGCAGTAGACCAAGCGTATGTAAATAGACGTTTTGGGATATATGTAAGCCCCTAGTGGGCCGATGGGGTCAAGTGAGGTATCAATGTGAAGCCTATGTGAGGGGGCATCCGCCTGGACTAGTGTTTCGGCCGTTGTCAACATTCTGCGCATGCGCAAACAGGGAATTGTGGGAAAAGGGCATTGGAATGAACATTTTCGGGCCGAGGTGAGCCCCTAGTGAGCCGATTGAGCTGTATGAGGTATCCATGTGATGCCTACGTGAGGGCGCATCCGCCTGGATAAGTGTGTCATTCGTGTTCAACATTCTGCGCATGCGCAGACAGGGAATTGTGGGAAAAGGGAATGTACATAGACGGTTTGGGGTTTAGGTGGGCCACTATGGGTCCGTTGAAGTCGAGAGAGGTATCAATGCGAAGCACACGTGAGGGAGCATCCAACTGGGTGGATGTGGGGGTAGGAATATCGTCATTCTGCGCATGCGCAGGCAGGTCGTGGTATAGAAATAGACATTTTGGGGCCGATATGGACCACTAGCGGTCCAAATGGGTTGTGGGAGGTGTCACAGTGAAGTTTTTGTGGGGTAAAATCAGAATGGCGTGTTTTTTATTGCAAGTGCGTCAATCTGCGCATGCGCAGTTGGGTGTAGTAAGTAAAGTGGCCATTTTGAGCAGTGAAGGCAGGTATTTGGTGTAGAGCTGCACCGCTATTGCTCCGAGTGCGTCGTGTGCGGTGTCATTTTGTAGCTCTCGGGGTGTAAACCCCGATTTGAAGGATCTCCACTGCATCAGTGATGTCATCGGTGACGTCATCAGTACGAGTAGTAGCCAAAGTGGGCGTTTTGGGGCGGTGAAGGAAGGTATTTGGTGTAGAAATGGACCATCCTTAGTCCGAATGCGTCGTGTGAAGCACCAAGCTCAACGCTTCAACGTCCTGGCGAATTAACCCAAAAGCTCTCATTTATCTACACACCAATACATCGAAATGCAGTGACGCCCGTCAATGACCGTCGTTACGCCCTAGCATAACACCTTGACGCCATGATATAGACCGGAGAGAGAACAACAACAACAACAAAGATGAGAGAACAACAACAACAACACGTTTTTTCATATAGTGTATCTTCCCCAATGTTACATCATACCCACGCCGGGGGAGCCGCGTTGGGTAGGTTTACAATTCAAGAAGTCTCTTGTCCAATCAGAGGCCGCCATTTGGCACTGCATCTGTCATAGTCGTTCTGGCCCGTTAGATGTATTCTCAGGTGCTCTTGTCCAATCAGAAGTTGCCATTTCAGAAGTCCTATCTTCGGCCATGTTCGCTCTGAACCGTTTGTTCTAATTGGGCAGGCCAGGATTCCGTTGAGGCAACATATCCTCAGATACTTGTTTGCGCATTCTGAGTATCTATCAGTGCATGGGTGAATACATTCAACCGATGGGTTGGTTGGGCAGCTTGGTCACGAAGAACGTAACATTGGTGACCCTATCCACTATCCACTTGGTGCTGGGACGTTGTTGTTGGGCCCATTCCAAGGATCCAATTGGTCCACTTGGTCCAGCATCGTCTCTAGCGACGCCCTATCCGTGATGGTAAACGGTTGGTCAAATACCCGAATGTTACTGCTCGGGTAAAAGTATCGGACTTGGTCTGTCTCCTTATGCTGCAGCATATAACCAAACGCCAGATTTAATTTGAAGGACGTAGCTTGGTCATTGAAGATGGCTTCCACGTAGCTGCGTAGACGAGCGAGGTTGGTCAGTCGGAAATTGTAGATATCTTGAATAGGACGATGACGGTGGAAACAGTGCCGTATCATGGGCCAATGGCGTCGATAGATGTCACTCACTGGATGGTCTTCATGTAACAGATCGCTAGGAACATCCACCACATCTTCCAGAAAATGTGCGTTGTTGTCAGTCCTATGACTCGAAACAGTAATGCTAGGGACCGGCTGGATATCTACGCTCTTCTGAACTGTGGGTATAGGCGGGCTCTTCGTGATCGCATCACCAGTGGCATTCGTCTCCCCGGGCTCATCTTCACTAGGTCTGACCCTCCTGTGTGGCTCTTTAGTGGAAAGTTGTCGCGCATACCGTGGTGACGGACTATGAATCAAACGCTGATGACGTCTTAACTGACTGGGTCGTTTGAAGAGTTGACCACATTCATTACATTGTTCCATCGCGCCCTCGTGGAGTGAACGTTCGTGGCGCAAGAAAGCATCTTCCCGATTAAATGACCGTGCGCAAGTTATACAAGTATACCGTGCGCCGTTGTGGATGGAAGACTCATGCCGTCGCAAATCTTCTGGGCGAGTAAATGGCTTCAGGCAGGTCGAACAAGAGAACATGTTGGCTGCGTATCAGAAAATGCTGAACATTCCCACCTACCGCCACTTTTATAAGCCCGAAGCCCACAAGAACTATCCTACGTTGTTCTCTCCACCAATCAGCGCATCGCTGTCCTCTACACTCGGGTGCGCACTTGTCACATGTCTACGTACACACCGTAACAAAATGTATTATACCATATCTATCCTGTATTAGACAATATCTTCCCTGTATTTAATGTACATGTAATCTGCGCATGTCCATGTATTCTGTGCATAGCCATGCACATGTACTATGTGAATGTACATGTACTATTTGTCTGTACACGTAATCTGTTCATGTACATGTACTCTGTCAATACACATGTTCCTTATCCATGTAAATGTACTCTGTGCATGTCATTCTACATGTACTCTGCTCATGTCCATGTGAATATACCCTATTCAAATGCATATACATACTCTCTGTCCATATCGCTAAAAAGCTGAAATATTGTGGAATGCGACGTTAAACCTTAATTCTCTTACTCTCTCTCTCTCTCTTTCTCAATGAACATGTACTCTGTACAATATCGCATGATGTAGACCGGTGAGAGAACAACAACAACAACTAGGATGACAGGTCAATCCTTTTATTATCCCCTCCAATACAGCATACACAAGCTGGGGGAGCCGCGTTGGGTGTGTTTACA
>JAVTVY010041674.1:0-17944 GCA_036873755.1 Hanleya hanleyi | reverse complement strand
ACCCTGGAACTAGGGGAGATAACTCTATTGACAGGCGAGCCCCGTTAAGCCCGGCGACCTATATACCCCCCATACCCCATATAGGCATTTTCCCAGGTTTTTCGATAAAGTCCGTTTTCCGTTTTTTTTTTTTCAGGAAAAATTTTACATGCACCCACCCATGACTGGATGCCCCTTCACATAGGCTTCACATGGATGCCTCATAGAACTCCATCGGCCCATTAGTGGCTCCCCTAGCTCCCAAAACGTCTATTTCCATACCCTTGGGCCACCGCGCATGCGCAGAAGGCCGATATTTCAACCCCACACCCAGTCCATTAAATGCCCCTTCATGAATGCTTCACTTTGATACCTCACTCGACCCCATTGGACCATTAGGGGCTTCCCTAGCTCCAAAACGTCTATTTCCATACCCTTGGGTCACCGCGCATGCGCAGAATGCCGATATTTCAACCCCACGCCCAGTCCATCAGATGCCCCTTCACGAATGCTTCACTTTGATACCTCCTACGACTCCATTGGCCCATTAGGGACTCCCTAGCTCCAAAACCGCTATTTCCATACCCTTGGGCCACCGCGCATGCGCAGAATGCCGATATTTCAACCCCACACACAGCCCATCAGATGCCCCTTCACGAATGCTTCACATCGATACCTCACTCGACCCCATTGGTCCATTAGGGGCTTCCCTAGCTCCAAAACGTCTATTTCCATACCCTTGGGCCTCCGCGCATGCGCAGAATGACGATAGTTCAACCCCGCGCCCAGCCCATCAGATGCCCCTTCACATATACTTCACTTTGATACCTCACTCGACCCCATCGGTCCACTAGGGGCTCCCCTAGCTCCAAAAAGCTATTTTCATACCCTTCGGCCACCGCGCATGCGCAGAAGGCCGATATGTCAACCCCACACCCAGCCCATCAGATGCCCCTTCACGAATGCTTCACTTTGATACCTCACTCGACCCCATCGGTCCACTAGCGGTCCCTACAGATTGCCGAACACTTCCACGAAAACCCACGGGTTTGGGACTACTTTCGGTCCGCGGAGGCAGACCGCATCACTACCAGACCGCATCACCGCGGAGAAATACATGCCCCCAAGGTCACGCCCCATTCACCCAAACCGGAAGTGACGTCATACCTGCGCACAACACTCCTGCGCACACCGCCCCAATACCGCCACAATACCGCCACATTTTTTTTTCTGCGCATGCGCAGTGAAGCGCTATCTCATCTACTTGCTCGCTACATACTACTCACGGATGCTCGTTGCACAAATGAACGGATGGACCGAGCATGCGTGTTTTATAGCCTCCCGAGTTGCAGATACTACACAAACTCCACGACCCCACACCCCAGAACCCCACCGTATCTCTGACCTCGAGAGGGCCCTCGGTGACCGAGTTGTCGAAGGCGTTTCGCTGGTGATCGCCAGCCTTACACCACTGAACCGACACGGTTTCGAGCCCGTCCGGTGCATGTGTGAAAGTTTGTCAGTTACTTGCCGACCGACGGTGGTTCTCTCTCGGTACTCCGGCTTCCTTCACCATCCAAACTGACTGTCGCCATATGAGTGAAACCAACTTGAATGACATTAAACCAAATCCCCTCCCTCCTCTGATCTCGATCGTGTGGAGCCGGAAGCTCCTTTTCACACTACTAATCAAGATGTTTTGCGTAAGTTTCACCTTTGAGAACACACACTTTTCATGTGCAATATGAGTAGACAATTACATCATCAGTTAGGATGTTTATAACGAAAGTGTGAATACATTTTCTAAGCTATCGACAAGATTTCAGAGCGCAAAGTTCCTCGCTCCAGAGTACAACTGGTATCAGTATCGGTTAGATAGTGGGACCTGGAAATGAATCGGGAATAAATAAATCATCTACCTTTCCAGAAATAACGTAACAGCAAGGGATGTGCCTCGCAGTGGCAGTGGCAGACCATATCCGTGAAGGCCTAGAGGCCCTGTATTTAATTAGCAGCGCAATACAAAGCATATTGACCAACAGTTTTGCCAGTTATTACCAGTTAAATGTATTTCTCCACGTATAAGCATGGGGAGAATTTCGTGGTTTATATACAGCTGTCGCGCACAAGACACTCCAGCAAAACGCCAAACAAATAGGGGGACCACTGTTATTGCGTTAACACGGCAAAGATCAATTGAAAAGTATTAACCTGGTGACGCCTGGTGGTACGGGCCTGTCGTCCAATGCAGGCGGGATACAGTACACGGCTGGAAATAGAAACACAATATGTTCTCTTTAAAGGTTACTCGCTAAAGAAAACGTGGCAGAGTTTTTTACAGGTTTTACAGATCTTAGACAAACTGTAATGTAGAATGAACAAAAGCATTTATTCTATATAACAAGTTGTGTGAATAGCATCGAGCTAACAGTTCTATTTCACAAGTCGGGTGAGGAATGTACGGAGCCGTAAAAGGGACATGGTAAAAATAAAACTTCTTTCCCGAAAAAATATATTTTCTTCTTCTTTTTCCAGTCGTCGAAAAACAAAAAATTTTGCCGAAGATTTTTTTTCCCGACGGCTGGAAGAAAAGAAGATTTTTTTTCGGCAAAGAATTTTTGTTTTTACCATGTCCCTTTAAATACGGCTCTGTAGGAAAGGGACGTCTGCTTTCATACAAGAACAACTTTCAAACTCGTCCACTGATATTGGCACGATGCCAACCGAGACGGAAGCATCCTGCCAATATATGTAGACGAGGTTTTTTTCAACAAACGGGAGAAATGTTGTCAAAGTTTATAATATTTCTTCAACCTTTCATTATAATCTTTCTCGATAATCAATTTGAGTAGTGCAATAGAAAAGACCGTTAGTGTTGGAAAGTTTATAAAATATAAACTTTCCCACACCAATCGTGCTTAAAATAACCATTGAGCACGCCTGTGAAAACATTATTTCTTAAATAATTTTGAGACTGGTTCATCCTTGCTGTCACTATTCCGGTGTTCGCATTCTACATAACAACTCTCGCCAGCATTGTCGAGATATAATGGTGAAATAAAATGCAAATAATTCGTTTGTCAAGAAGCTGAAGTTCTTGAATACAAGGGAATTATCCGCTAAGCACTGAAACGTTCGCACCGTATGTTTGAAAAAACCCTTTGGGAATGTAACATATGCTTGTCAAATAAAAGTAGGATAAAGTTAAAGTTGAAGGAGTTATACACTGGAGGAATGAACTAAGCTGCAATCAGCTATTTGTGATAAGCCGCGAAACTGTAAGTGAAGGTGGATTGGTCTATAAATAAACTAGGGTTGGTCTGTCTATAACAAATGTATAGACACTACGCACGGTGTGATAGGGAAGAATGTCCCAGGAAACAATGTCCGTTATTCCTGCAAAGTAGGCTCTTATTTGCAAATTGTCCTGTAATGAGTCAGTCAGTCAGTCCATCCGAATCCTTTCGTCGGCAAAATAAGGAGAACCGTTGACATTAGAACCTTGATTTTTGGCATGAACGTGCATTAGGGGACTGTTAACAGCAAGTTCTGATCTGACCTACTTTTGATAAAAATTTGACATACTTATGTGACCTATAACATTACGCTTGGACCCCCAAGTCATCTTTCTCACCCTATTTCGTAGGTCCTGTGACGTTAGTCACACTGTTCATGTAATATGTTTCTCCCTAGAAAAAAAATACATTCCTACGAAGTAGGCTCTCATTTGCAAATTGTCCTGTAATGAGTGAGTCAGTCCATCCGAATCCTTTCGTTGGCAAAATAAGGAGAACCGTTGACATTAGAACCTTGATTTTTGGCATCACGGTGCATTAGGGGACTGTTGCTGACCTACTTTTGATGAAAATTTCTGGTGATTTTTGATGAAAATTACTGCTGATTCTGACTTGGGCAGAGCCGATCTTAATATAGGCAGGATTTCAGCTGGGGGTGGGGTGGGGAGGGGGGATTTCCAAGAGTTCAGTTCGCGTCGGAGTCCTAATGCCTACCCTAGTTCGCAGGTCCTGTGACGTTAGTCACACTGCCAAGTCTTACGTGAGTTGCGTAAAAAATAAGGAGCCGGACATTCTTTCTTACCGGACATTCCATCCTACCGGACATTCCATCCTACCGGACACTCCTTTCTTTGACACCGGACAGTACGGCAAATAAAACAAGTATAATTAAAAGGAACCAAGCCTGGCGGTTAAACACTATCCATCATCCCTATTCATGGTTCGTCTGACAAAGTCGAGCCATGAAAGAAGACGAATTCGTCAGGACTAAGATCAGTCGTTTATTATTAGGTATTCCGAATAGCCTTCGTGACCTCATGACCTTTCCGAATATGCTCATATTTGAAAAAATTAGAAGCCAGCAATGTGTCGTGCCTATGAACATCAAATTGTGAGTCGCCGTCATTAATTTGACTGGAGAGACACCTACGTGTCCTTTCAGTGGGCACATCTAAGAGACCGTTCCACAGCGTATTCTCATTAAAAAGTTGGCTTGTCTGTGAACCCGGAGAAGCACGCTGTAACGCCGTCCGTTCATTGGCTGTTACTTTAAACGGTTTGTTCGAGTAATAACTGCACTCCCCTAAAATGAGTCCAGGGCTGGTACGGAATGTACGGACCTGTATTATGGGGGATGAACACTGGTCTAGGTGATTTCGGGTGTTCGCATCCTGTGTGTGTATATGTGGAGAGGGGATCCCCTCTAAATATGTTCGTTCCCTGAGATCAGGGAGCTGAAACTTACCCCACCACATCTTTGGGTGAAGCTGGAACAGAAAATGTTAAAAATCTAAAACTGACGTCCTGATATTCCCAGAAGGCATTTCTCGATCCGACTATTTATCTTTAGTATATATGCGATTATCTCCGCAAAATCTGCATGATAAAATAGTGAATAATTATCTAATGTGAAATGAAATAGCTTTTGCGTACTTTAATCAACAGGAAAACAAAAATTCTGAAGAAAAACACTTTTCTGGAGTTCCCGCTATTTTACATTTACCTCTGCTCTGCTATGATAACATTCGTGTCCGCCATTTTGAATTTACCCTCGTTACCTGACTCTCCAAAGAATATGCGAATAGGCTCAAAATGAAACTAATATTAACCGCGTTAAAGCAACAGCCCAGCGTTGCCGACTTCAAACACCCGTTCAGTTGATATATTTTATGAATTTCATAAATTTAGTTCAGAGAAGAAAAAGTACTAATGAAAAGATTCCGATGATAACCTAAATGTATCACTGAAAGACACGTGACTATCAGCCTTCAGAATTTATACATCTTAACGTATACATTGTCTTCAAAATATGGGATATAGGATCTCTATGCTGCATTGCTTAATTTTCTAATTTTCCAATTCCAAATATGTATCATACCGTGTTTAGGACTGTCGAATGGCAACGTCATAACGATATAACGTCATAACGAAATAACGTCATAACGAAATCATGTCATGACGTGATAACATCATATGGTCAGAGCTCGAAAACTGTCTTAAACAAAAATTAACCAGCGGAAACGTCACTCCAAGAATTATCATTTACGGATAGAAAAAAACAGTGTGACTTGAATGCCCTTTTGATGTTAACTAAACAATATATGTACAGATGTAAATTCAAAAACTGTAAACCATATTTTATACCACTCCCGGAAATATTGGTGAAATATAATGCAAATAACCTATCTTGACAAAGCATCGGTTATATTTAAAGACTGTTTCACAGCAGAGGACATTGACAAATCCTAAGTGTTGCTGGAATGAGGTTCACCAATCTTGTTTAAACATATTTCTGTTCGACTGCTATCGTTTTTATTACTTCTGGAATTTTTCTTTCTTTCTGTTCATCCACAATCGAGCAGGTGCTCTGTGAATGGTATAACTATGTTTCCTATGAACTACCACAATATTTTAAAATATATATACGGGGGAGGCTTTGTAGTTTTGACACCATTGTAATACGCAATAATATCCGGTAGTAAAGAAATTCGCTCTGGTGAGACATATTTTCAAGAAAAACATACGAAAATGGACAAAGCTTCCTGGGACAATCTCTCCTTTAGCAGTAATATTCCGATCAATCTTGCATCCTTTGCGTCACCAGCATACGCGCGTATTTGGCGATAGATTGGAAAAATGATTTTGGAGAAATTCTAGAAATATTAATCAGTAATTAATCGTATTAAAGCGATAGTATACTTACTTGGTACCACCAACAACAACAGTAGGAGAGCTGGCATTTTGTCAGTTCTGAGATATCGTTGGACTGTCTTACTTCTTAAATCTATGCAACTGGGAACTAAGACACCTGTTGTCCCAGAATAAGCTATGCTACACTGCAAATTATATGTTTAGGATTTGAGCACATTTCACATAACACATAAACGGAAAGTGCCGACTGTTTAAATTTTTACGTTCGAAAGTGATGGCCTGCATAATTTCAGGCATATGTCCCAGAAAGTATATCCGTGTTCGCACTACTCGTCAAATGCCATCTTTCCAAAAAAAAGGATTTACCATCGGGGATGACGGTCGCAATATTCGTATACAAAGGTGATAATGCCAGCAAGGGTGAGTGATATCACGATTTGTCAGCTCGAGACAGGTGATGTTCAACGAGTGCGAAGCACGAGTGATAGGTGATAATGAATTCTACGAGTTGAGCATCACCTGTCCGGATCTAGCTAATCGTGATATTACACCACGTACCATGAACGATCTGTTATTACACAGCAGTGGATCAGGGGAAGGTTTTATAAAACTGATTTGATTAGATTCTGCTGCGCATGCGCCCTTCAATTGACGCTGTACGAGTATTAAATGAATATCAAGTTTGGTAATCAATAATACTGCATTGAGCAGTGGATGATAATAATAAGAGAGATTAATTAAGTCACCAAGTTATCTATGACTTACCATTTACAGTCCCTCAGAAAATGCGTATAGGACATTTCAACCTGTCTGACCAAATAGAATACCACTTGACCACATGTTAAACCTGCTGTGCCTGGGGATGCATTATGGCGTTCTACACTATCACCGAAACGACGAAAGATTTAAAAACAAATCTCTGACTTCATAGCCTATAACACTGGATGACCGAAACAAGTTGCATATCCTCCGAGCGAGGATCATGTGTAAATTTAAAAGGACAGTATTGAGGGTGTGACTGCAAAGTTGCCTTTTCGGTCGCCAAATGCATTGCCTTTTTGATGCATAACAGTGCTCCGAATTATTTCATTTCACATCAGTTCACTCTCCATTACTCATGTAGCTTCCTGCATAAAATCGCAAAAAAAGAATCGGAAATCTAACCGAAAATTGGCTCATAGAGGAATACGTGATACGAAATACAAAAACCGTACAGACATATATCCACATTGGATTCCTTGACTCTCTACATATCAATCTCTCATCAAGACCTAATTGACCGTCTTAGTCCATTAATATTATTAATGCTTTCAAACACCGAACATTTCAAAGTCCGTTCCTTCTCATTACTTACACGCAATAAAGACAACCTTCCCTCTGTGGATATTCGCCATATAAATGGCACACCTTGACTGGATTTGAAGGAACTTCAGACAGCCCTAACCGCACATAATATTTAGACCCATGTCTCTATGTCCCTCTCGTCGACAAGATAGACGATTACAATTTCGACATCGTAAATTATACATTTCTGGACAATAATATTCCAGTGGGACCTGCATATGGCGCATACAGATCCTGTGTAAAATATGACGATTTTACTCAACATAACAAAACGCTATTTCAGAAACGTGTAGAACAGGTCTATCCCACAATTCACCTCCACTCAATGTTTCTCAAATTTTGCTGTACATATCGCAAGCTGATAGGAAAATACTATCGTAAAGTGCAAGATCTTTGGCGTTACACGTTTCGTAATATCTGTCTAATTCGGCTTAACCCGGGGCTAAGGGCTATATGAGCCCATGTACTTCAAGATCCTCATGGTATCCGTATGAATACGTACAATCAAAGTGTGACTGGGGAACATCATTCTCTAAATGACGACTTCACAACGAATATCATATGGAATAAGAATACTGATCAGCGATACGGATTGGAACATCATGATGTCTTGCCGATGTCATTGAAAGCTTTTGACGGCTTTCTCTCTTTTAGGAATCTAGCCTACGTTCATGTACAATATGATTGTTGCCGGGTTGTTTTGTTTTTTTTTTTTGTTTTTTTTTATTTGGTGCTAGTGCTGTTGAATCAGGTCTTTGAATTATGAACGTGGAAATTCTTTAACGGTCGACGACCGAGTATTGTTTATTGCGAATGGGATAACTCGGAAAGAATAAAGGGAGGTAATATTAGTTTGATACCATCATTTTATTGGTCAACTGGTTTATTTGCAGATGTATACAAAAGAGACAGCTACCAAATATGGTACGGTTTAAGAATAAAGTAGTCAGTTTATAGCGTATACACTGAAACAAAAAATTCCTTAAAATTTAAGGAATATGCCCCGACTATTACACCGACTATCTGGTTCCCTACATGGACGCAATTTTTAATTTTCCCATGATTTGCTGCTCATGTGGTTATGTACAGAGACTCAAAATGACCCCAATATGATAAACTACAAAGCCACAGAGTGTTACCTCTCAATTTCTGTATTTCCGTAGATAGATTAGAATGCCGCCCCTCCCCCACCCCAAGGCCTGGATGGATTAAATACATGTAACTGTGCCTCTCATCACGGTTGTCCGAATCGTTCCCTCTAGTTTTGTACGGGTGAAAGCGTTGATACTCTCATACAAAGTGATTGTAATTAAAGAAGAGAAACATGCGCTATTGTCTCAAACATCATAACAAAAATCATAAAAGATTCTTCTTTATTTCTGTTTAAGTTCATCCATGTTACATGAGCATGGCAATGTTCTGATGGGAAGTCGATGGCTGGTCTTATTTGAATCTCAGTTTAAAGGGAAAGTAAGGTAAAGGAGATATAAAATTATCAAATTAGAAAGAGCAATATTTTATTTCAATTTCTATAATATAGAGGGTGTCAAAGCTCACAATGTACCGTTTAATGGGTAAAAGTGAACCTATTATCAGCAAGCCTAATGGCTCAGCCTTTAAATATGAAGTTCCTGCTGAATTATCCCATCTCCGGGATGACAAAGGTGAGACCTGGGATCATAATGAACGTAATTACTTACCCCTCCTATCATGGTCAATTTCAAAATGGCGGTCATGGAAGTGTGACAAAAACGTTGCGCTTTCGACTATTTTTTTTTTTTTTTGCCTTTCGCCTTTTGCTTTTTTCCGAATAATAGTACATAAAAGTATTTTATTTCACATCAGATATATACTGCCTAATGTAGTATTCATTTTTGCGAGAGAGAAAAGCAAAAAAAAAACATACTTCAAATAATACGAAAAATAAATTTACCCTCAAGAAAGTGTTTTGGAATAAAACGTCATTGTCTTGCTGACATCATTGAAAATTGCTGACCGCTTCTCTCCTGTAGGAAACCATGTTCTATTTTGAGTGTGTTTTTTTAATTGATGCTAACTGTCACACGAAATAGATCTTTCGATTTTGACACGGGAACCATATTGTGTTTTTTTTATAAAAAAAATTTCATACACATTTGGAATTGGTGCTGTCACACGAAATAGATCTTTCGATTATTGATACGGGAACCATATTGTGTTTTTTATAATTTTTTTATATTTTATACACATTTGGAATTGGTGCTAACAGTCACACGAAATAGATCTTTCGATTATTGATACGGGAACCATATGTGTTTTTTATAATTTTTTTATATTTTATACACATTTGGAATTGGTGCTAACAGTCACACGAAATAGATCTTTCGATTATTGATACGGGAACCATATTGTGTGTTTTTTTTATATATTTTTTTTATTTCATACACATTTGGAATTGGTGCTAACAGTCACACGAAATAGATCTTTCGATTATTGATACGGGAATCATATTGTGTTTTTTTATATTTTTTTTTTATTTCATACACATTTTGAATTGATGTTAACTGTCACACGAAATAGATCTTTCGATTATTGATACGGGAACCATATTGTGTGTTTTTTATAATTTTTTTTATTTCATACACATTTGGAATTGGTGGTGTCATACGAAATAAATATTTCCATTATTGACACAGGAACCTTATTGTGTTTTTTATATTTTACACATTTTGAATTGATGTTAACTGTCACACGAAATCGATCTTTCGATTATTGATACGGGAACCATATTTTGTGTTTTTTATAATTTTTTTTATTTCATACACATTTGGAATTGATGCTGTCATACGAAATAAATATTTCCATTATTGACGCGGGAACCTTATTGTGTTTTTTATATTTTTTTTATTTTTTATTTTTTTCATACACATTTTGAATTGATGTTAACTGTCACACGAAATCGATCTTTCGATTATTGATACGGGAACCATATTGTGTGTTTTTTATAATTTTCATTTCATACACGTTTGGAATTGGTGCTAACTGTCATACGAAATAAATATTTCCATTATTGACGCGAGAACCTTATTGTGTTTTTTATATTTTTTTTTTTTTTTTTTTTTTTTTTTTCATACACATTTTGAATTGATGTTAACTGTCACACGAAATCGATCTTTCGATTATTGATACGGGAACCATATTGTGTGTTTTTTATAAAAAAAATTATTTCATACACGTTTGGAATTGGTGCTAACTGTCATACGAAATAAATATTTCCATTATTGACGCGGGAACCTTATTGTGTTTTTTATATTTTTTATTTGTTTATTTATTTTTTTTTTTTTCATACACATTTTGAATTGATGTTAACTGTCACACGAAATAGATCTTTCGATTATTGACACGGAGATTATTTTATGGACGACGGCTGAATATTGAATGTCGGATCTGACGCATGCTACTGTGACGTCAACAGAGCGACCATCTTGGATTTTCTGATAGAGCATGAGCCCAACATATACTATGGAAGTTATAAGGGTAATGGGTAAGATAAATTATATGGCTCCCTCCGTCCCAGGCCATGGTAGGTCCAAACAGTCCAGGGCTGACATCTTCATTTTATCAAGCGAATTTCTGCGTTCCCACTTCGAATTTCCTTTGATATATCTGGCCCCCTTCAACGTTCAAAGGACTTGCAAACAGACACGAGACGTCACTGACCAACCTGTAACCATCTCGGTCATCTATACGCGGTAAGACTGACCCTGGGATCGTGTGTATCCATTTCAGACTACTTTCGGCAACTGCTAGAGGGAATTTCCAGAAATCAATACCACGTGACTTCGTCAGCCAATCAGCTAAAGTCTACCGACGTAACCCCAACGTAACCCGCCATTTTCGAGTCATGTGATGATCTACTTATTCAAAATTACAGATCTACCACACCTCTTGGATGATACGAAAGTTATTCATACCTATATATTTTGTAAGCCCAGGCAACATCTGTTTCCGGGGTATGTATGAAAACCTGTAATTTATCGGAGTTTTCGAGTCTGTTCTCCGCCGGATGAAGGCCGAACAGAATTCGGTAAAACACCGGATATCGCTCCGCGATAATGGAGACATCTTATGGATGCCGAAGTGTACGCAAATGGTCACTGACCTCGAAACATTTGAATTTCGGAAGGTGTCTTTGAAGAGCGTTATTGATTGGCTGACCTATATAGTGGGCTAATACAAACACCGTATTAGGAGGATTGACGCCGCTACTTGAGGATGATGTCACTCTACTCACTATCGGTGTGTAGGTTCTGATTGATTCGTCGAACATTCGTGAGTGAAATTTACACCTCGGATTTTGAACACCGAAGTTTCGAAGTGGAAAGGTAGAATTGGCTGGATAAAATGAAGATGAGGGCTGATAGAGCTAATGATATATACCACCTATTCGGTGATGCGAATAGACAACCGCCACGATTTGCTTGGGCAGTGGGCATGTGTTAATTGCATCTGGTTGCTCACGCCTTAAATGTGATGTTAGAAACGCAGCTTGACATAACACGGCTGCTGTCCTTGATTAATGAAACGGGTCCATCTTTGTTATAAAAACAGACATACATCAAAACGCGATCACTCGTTCGCTGCCGACCCGAGCACCAGCATTGCCATCAGCATTCCACTTCTCCGGGCAAAAACTTTGATAGAAACAGATGTAAGTACAAGCTTTTGATTTCTTTGATAATGTTAAATGGAAGATCCTGCAATACGTCTATACATCATGTTTGTTGAGGGACTACATATCCACGGACATTATATACCCTTGCATCGGCGAAGACGTCTTATGTTGCGCTTGGCTCATTCGTTTAGGTTTTCCTTCCGCCCGTCAAACTGAAAATATGAGTGGCATATTCCTTATGACATCTGTATGCAAGTTCCTTTAAGTAGTAGAGGCTATTTCCACGATGCAGTTTCGTTCAACAGTATCACTCAGTTGGGAGCTAATAAAAGGATTCCATATAACTTGATCGTGGGGGGAAATTCTCTCGAGAGAGACGGAAATTACATCTCAACCGAGCCGCCGAGGCGAGGTTAGGATGTATTTTTCCTCTCAGATTCCATCCGATCGAAAATTCGGATCGAAAAATCCACCAACGTCACTTCTACGTCATCGAAGCGGTCTTTTTTTTCACATTTTCTGGTAGTGTTTGTCCCGCGGATATAGTGTTGTAAGTTTTAGCTCCTTGGCTCAAAAGGTTAAGAAAAATATTTAGAGGCGCGAAATATACCCCCCACCCCCCAACACACACCATCACCACATATAGCCCAGGGCAGATAGGGTTAAGGGTTGTATAGTACATTTTTCTGAACCTTACCTAATCCTGTAAACCCATGTTGGCGGAATAGGGTATTGTCCTTTCGATATTTCCATTACGGCTAGAGAGCTGAAAAATATCAACCTTCACCTTCATGCCCTCTTTCATCGAAGCATCTATTGAAATTTATTTATTTCAATTTTTCATTTGTTGTCATTTTCACGCACATGGTGATTTGTCGAATTTTCCCTCACAGGTTCAGTTTTCCACACCAAATTTCACAAACCAGTGACAAATTCTGGTAATTTTTTTTTTTTTGAAGAAGAAGAAGAAGGAGAAGAAGAAGAAGAAGTATATTTCTGTAGATGTTATCCATATGTGTTACCCGTAACAGATCGGTAGCTTAACGGTAGCATATCACACCTGCTTGACCACACCCATGTTCTTGTTCTGAACGCAAACTTGGGCGGAGGGATATGGTTCCTCGGATATATTTGTTATTTCGCTCGCTCGAGAGCTGAACTTTTTTACACTTTGGATGAACGTCATTGTCTAGCAGAAGTTCATATAATCAATTAAGGACGTCATCGTGACGCAATAACATGGCGCAGCATTTATTGTCGAAGTTTTTGTATATTTTTGATTTGTTTTTCCAATTCTGCTGGCACCATGTGACGTATCATATTTGGTTAATGTTATTTGAGCATATGTGATAATAGTTCCCGATTAGTAGCTAAGTGGTAGATATAGCACACTTTCTGGCCCCTCCCCCCTAACCTTCTGAACACCACTTTGGGGGTGGGGTAATATTCCTTGGATGTTTTTATTATTCCTGTTGCTAAATAGCTACAACTTTTCACACCCTGCATACTGGGTACCGAAACCAGTTAACGGGGTTTCAACGTGTACAATATTTTTGAATTTTTCGCTTATTTTTAATTTGTTTAATTTTGAGGTGGCAGATTTGATTCATGTTTTGTAAGGGGTATTTGATTTTGCAAATGTAATCCAGATGTGACAGCCGTTGTATATCGGTAATTACTATACACTTTCTGGAAACTCCTTCCATCACCTTCTCACCACAAATTTGGCGATGGGGTAAGATTATTTAGATTTTTTTTTCTTGTTGCTAGAGCGCTAAAACTTTTCTCACTCTGCATATTAGGTGTTTGTTTACCCAAACTAGTTGTCGATGTTTCAAATGGTCATTAGTTTTAAATTAATCGTTTGTTTTTCCAAATTTCTTTGCTTTAAATTTTGAAGTGAAAGATTCTATTCAAATTTTGTAAGAGATATCTGAATGCACATGAGTAGTGTGACATACCGTCACAGGACCTACGAAATAGGGTGAGGAAGATGACTTGGGGGTCCAAGCGCAATGTTACAGGTCACTCAGATGACTTGGGAGTCCGAGCGTAATATTATAAGTCACCTAAGTAGGTCAAATGTTCACCAAAAGTTGGTCAGCCCAGAACTTTCTGGTAACAATCCCCTAATGCACGTTGCCAGAATCAAAGTTCTAATGTCAACGGTTCTCCTTATTTTGCCGACGAAAGGATTCGGATGGACTACCTCACTCACTCATTACCGGACAATTTGTAAATAAGAGCCTACTTCGTAGAAAAAATGGATACCGGTAGCTTAGGGGTTGTTATAGAACATTTTCTGAACTCTATCTATTTCTGTATGGAAGTATCTATTGCTATTTTATTTCGCTATATTAAGTTCTATAAATTTTCTTTAAAGAGGTATTTCTATGTGAATATTGCCCATACGATATAATTTATGCAAATAGTTGATGCAAATTTAGTTACAGCAGCTTTCTGAAACCCAACATTATCCCTGCTCTCGTGTTTTCAAGCGACAAAAATGTGGCCATGCGGAGAAGGACAATTAAGGGAACATCACGAGTTGCTTCAATATTTCGGTTGGTTTTCATCTTGGCTTCCTATCGTACCGTCATTCCTAGCCTATATCTATTTCTCACCGAATTCCGTGCCTCTATCATAATTAGATAAGTCTGATGAAATGATATTTCCGCTTAATCAACCATATTTAGCGACCAACTTTGGAAATGTCCGCCATTTTGATGGAGTTACGATTAGTATTGATATTAAGTACCAATATTTCATCAATTTACAAATACTACAGCATATTGTAGCTTTTTTTTTATCATGAGCTAATGCTAGCCATTACCATTACTTTCCATTTTGGCGAACGACTGTTTCCTACTCCACGTATATCAACGCGGCGTCGCACCAAATATAATGCTTTTGTCATGCAAACGTTATGACCGGATGATCCACCAGGTGGAGCCACCTGTCATAAACAGGGCGCTGACACAAAAAAATCAACAACTAGAGATTATGTTGGAAATATCTTTGTTCAAAGTTACACATTATCTTCTTGAAACGCACAACATTGCCCTTTTAGAAACGATCAGGTACTGAAGCCACTATTGCGTCTGAGCAGCACATTACCTATTAAAGGCCGCTGGAGCCAATTGCCTCGCCCGGATATTTCAAAAGAAGATAGAAATGCAGAGAATCCAGCATCATCAATAATGTCTAAAAATACAGGATAGACTGACTTGGGAACCAGATAATGGAAAGATATCCATCAATACAACCGAAAACCACCGTAAAGAGAATCAGCAGCAATGGCAAAATGCACTAGACCTGATGCCGATACTCAATTGTGAAATGCTGCAATCCTGAAACTGTACGAGCGGGTTAACATCATACTAAAGAGGGTTGGTTTGCTAAAAGGCATCTGCTATCATCTGGAGTGGAAAATGGAAAATGTCGGCGTTCATGCAGAAAGCGGACCTCCATCTTCAGCTGCAGAGACGGATTATTAGAGTTTCGATGACAAAGCTGAGAATTTAATTCACTTCAACTGAAATTAACTGATCAGTCATTCCCATGCGATTATGATGATATAACTTGCCTCCAAATCATGACCAGTCGGAAACATGATTCAGAAGGTGCAGACAGAGTTGAATGCAGGTGAATCCTTTGGAACCGAGTCCCTGCCAGTGTTGTCCAAAACGATACTACTCAGATCAAGCCAGTGTTGGCCAAAGTTATGCTCCTCAGATCAACATACAACAATATATGAATGGGGAATGGGCCCTGCATCGGCAAAACTCCATGATCATCACATCAACCTGCCACAGCCACACATTTCCTGCTTACAATCATGACCCGTCCTAGAACGTTCTGACGGTGATGATGATGGTGATACAATCATATATGAGTTATTTCTGCATCTTTGTGCGCCCCCCACCAAACTTTCTAAACTATCTCCGGGACGACAACAAAATTGACTTTGTAGTTCGTGACTTTGTAGTTTGTCATGGGTCATTTTGAGCCTATTTGCATACCCCCGAGCAGAGGATTATGGGAAAATTCAAAATGGCGGCCATGTGCGGTACCATAAAATTGATGTTCTCGTCATTTCTCTTCAAAATTCCCCATTTTTTTTTTAGAGAAAAAGTGGGCAAAATCTATTTTATTTCACATCAGATTATTATTATTTACTAATTTATCGTTCATTTTTTGCGAAGAAAACACATAAATAAAAAATTCAACAAGATTGTTTCGTGGCTAGAAATTATGTTGTAAATACCAGTGATCGAAATGCCACGTCTGCTTCGTGAAGAGCAGAAACATCGCCATTTTAGAAACATTCAGAAATTACTGATACCAATAATGCATCTGAGCAACACAAATATTGCATGTTGTAGCGTGGGACATGTGGATTTGTTAGCTCGCAAACACTTGTTTTATCATACCGAATGTTATATTTGAAAACAATTTGGAGACCTTAGAATGATATGCATCAGAATTGTACGATGCAATCAACATGTCATGTTCAACACTACGCGACCGTTATTGATTTTAAAACGGCATGTGCAAGATAGACATTTCCACTTCGGCTTGTTTGTCGATAGTCTTGTTACCTCACCAATCCGCTGATTGGTTTGCCTTCACTGTACGAATGACGTCATCCCAAATTACACATTTGTCTTATCATGCCCAACCACATTTGCGTACACTTCGCCATACATAAGATGGCTTGCGGATCGTGTGGGTCCATTATCGCGGAGCGATATCTGGTACTTTACCGTATACTCTTCGGTTTTCATCCAGAGGAGAACAGGCACGCGAAATCTGATACATTGCAGGCTTTCCATACCACTTCTGAAACATATATTGTCAGGGCTTACAAAAGATACAGATGTGAATAACTTCCGTATCATCCAATGAAAAATTCTGAAAAAGGTATGACAGCACATAACTCGAAAACGACGGGTTACGTCGGTAGAGTTTAGCTGATTGGCTGACGACATCAGATTGGCTAACGACATCACGTGGTTTGATTGTGGGAATTTCCGAAAGTAGGCTGAAAGTAGATATGCACGTTCCCAGGTTCTGTCTTACCGCGTATAAATGACCCAGATGGTTACAGGTTGACCTAACTATTAAGGAAAAGTGACTGGAGCTCGATGATTGGGTGAAAATGAAAATAACTATCCGTGTGTACAACCAGCTAAGACATTACCGATGTAATATGGAGAACATTGTAATCGTCCAAAGTCTGTGCTCAATGCAGGAAATTATTTTGTTCAATTGTAAATCAGCGAAAACATTTTGCCCGGCACTTCACACAATGGCTGCCCATGTTGTTGCAAAATATAACTGAAGAGATCGAAAATACAAAAATTGTAATGCTGTGTTCCTTGTAGTTCAACATAATACTACCGGACAAACTCGGTCAACTACTGTAAAATAAAATCTCCAAATACGGAAATTATTTTCTTGATATATTCATACAGCACTCGGCACGGTCTCGTACTATAAAGTAGGACATAGTACCTCGACTCACACTGCTAGGAATCCATATTGGCGTCCATGTTGAAAGCACAGTGTCACGCTGAAACTCCGAACAGCGCATGTCAGCTGTAGAACTTCCGTTACCATGGAGATTAGCTTCAGACGAAAAACCAGAAGAACCCCCTCAAATTAGAAGAGATCATTCGAGGGTAGAATCAAGGGAATATCCAGTTCATTTGGATATATATTTTATCTCCTGATGAGGGAGAAATAAAACGAGGACTAATGATCCATAAAGTAGACGGGTATCGACCAGCATTCGTTT
>JAVTVY010041673.1:0-176632 GCA_036873755.1 Hanleya hanleyi | reverse complement strand
CAGCCGAAGTGGTTATACTTTCAGTGTTTGCAGTGGAGGTGGTTATTGTTGCAGGTCTAGTAGTTAACCATCCGCTGTCTTGTTCTCCATCACGGGTGTCGGCCTCGTTATTTTCTTGTATGTCCTCCATTCTGTTGTTGTCTTGTTCTTCTCGGGTAATTATCTCGCTATGTTCTTCTGTACCCCTATTCCTTGCATCTCTAGGATGATGGGTGAGCAAGGCTCGTGGTAAACTCATGATGCGTAGAAAAAAACTCATGATGTGTAGTTGTTAATAAATGTGTGAACGTACACGTTATTTATACTCATTTGCATATGTTCTTTTCAAGATCCCCAGCATGTCACTCGTTGGATTCAAGATGGCGGCTTGTTTTAGTATGGGCGGGGTGGTCGTGTTCAAGATGGCGGTTTGTTTGTGTGTGTAATGGGTTTTTCCCCAGCCCTCATTTGCATATGTTCTTTTCAAGATCCCCAGCATGTGACTTTCCCGATGCCCAGCCCTCATTTGCATATGTGTTTCAAGATCCCCAGCCTGTCACTTTCCCGATGCCCAGCCCTCATTTGCATATGTTCTTTTCAAGATCCCCAGCATGTGACTTTCCCGATGCCCAGCCCTCATTTGCATATGTGTTTCAAGATCCCCAGCCTGTCACTTTCCCCATGCCCAGCCCTCATTTGCATATGTGTTTCAAGATCCCCAGCCTGTCACTTTCCCGATCCCCAGCCCTCATTTGCATATGTGTTTCAAGATCCCCAGCATGTGACTTTCCCTGATGCCCAGCCCTCATTTGCATATGTGTTTCAAGATCCCCAGCATGTGACTTTCCCGATGCCCAGCCCTCATTTGCATATGTGTTTCAAGATCCCCAGCATGTGACTTTCCCGATGCCCAGCCCTCATTTGCATATGTGTTTCAAGATCCCCAGCATGTGACTTTCCCGATGCCCAGCCCTCATTTGCATATGTGTTTCAAGATCCCCAGCATGTGACTTTCCCGATGCCCAGCCCTCATTTGCATATGTGTTTCAAGATCCCCAGCCTGTCACTTTCCCGATCCATAATGATGAGCACTTCCCAGACGCTGTTAACCCTGCTAATATTTTATTTTTAATTCTCGTAGGTGTCCAGACTATTCATGTATGTACTCGGGAAGTGTTTAAAAAATTAATTGCCGTGTTAAATTAAATATTTTTCCCAGGGTATTTTTTTTCTGGACAGGTCCCAAAAAGCCCAGGCCAGATAGGGTTAACAATGAAAAATAGAATCGATCTCTATAAATTTTTTGTCGGGCTAGTAGTTTTATCATTGTTCAGTATGGCATCGCCGGGCAAAGAGCTGTCTTACAATTCGAATGCCCGATCGTCCGGAGGTGCCAGAATATATGCACTTCACGCGGACGTCTGCGACAGCGGTCCCATTTTCCAGGTCATAAAAATTCACGTGTGCTTCTTTCTGAATATATAAACGCGTATCATTTTACAATCAGGATGAGCCCCGTAGAATTTTTTAGTTCTAATTCATCTCACATAAATGAGGCACTCGTATTAAAAATTTCAGCCCTGTAGCCCTTGTCTACATTATGATTTTTAATTTTTTACTGGGTTTTCGATAGACCGGTCCGCTTGAATATTGAGGTGAAAAACAGAGAGTTGCGTCCTGTTCATTATTCGAGTCAACCAAACTCCTCTCCTCATGTTTTTCGGTCGTTCAAAATGCAGTTTGTCAATGCAGAGTTTTGCCCCCTTATTACGTTTGGGAGGTAAGAGTTATCCTTTTATTTGCTCCTGATTTGACTATTTTTACAGCGGCGGTGGGCCTGGTTTGGATAATGATGAGCCCTTGATATTCGAAGTTAACCCTGCTAATGTATTATTTTTAATTCTCGTAGGTGTCCAGACTATTAATTGATGCACTCGGGGTGCGTCTAAAAAATTAATTGCCGTGTCAAATTAAATTTCCCAGGGATATTTTTTTATTTTAACCCCCCAGGCCAGATAGGGTTAACAATGAAAAATATAGAATCGCTCTATATACATGTGTGTGGGGTTAATATTTGTATCATTGTTCAGTATGGCATCACCGGGCAAAGAGCTGGCGTTCTTTCAAGTCACGTCTAAGGTCCTTCTTATTGTATATCAACATGAATTACACCTTATCGAAGAGCACCCGATCGAAGTGAAATTAATTTTAAGCCTGACCGGCTGGACGGAATTGACACGTGTATTACAATCCAAAGAACCTGAAGTAGATTTTTTACCTGTCGGTGAGAATGTGTATCTGCGCCGGAGTAGAGAGGTTTCATTTTTTCCACGGTTAGAACAATGCGGTGGAAGCGGTATTGTACTTTGGCCAGCATTATGGACGGCGCTGAAATCTATTATTCACCAAGTGGACGATATACTCTATCCGCACACCCAATCGATCATTGCCCGTACGTTAACCCCGGCATGTACTATTATAATATACCCAGATCGCCTGGAACTTATTGACGATGATACGCGTTGCTGGTGTAGCCCGGAACCTGCGCGTGTGACATTATCGCCCCAAGGCTGGGCTACCTTGAAACGCGTCTTATTCGGTGATTTGGATGGAGATACTATATACCTGTATCATGATGTATACATTTTTCGCGGCCCTTTTTTTGCCCGATTGATCTCTCTCAAACGAGGCGGATTTACACTCGATCCCGAACTATGGACGGCTTTACAACACAGTGTGCCTGTGGTGGATAAAGCATTTTCTGCACACGCTCTCACAGAATAGGGCCTATAAATACCAGGGGTGAGAGAGCGTGTGTATCAGTTGGACATTGAGAGCAAGCAAGCATGTCGCTATCACTACGAGCCATTTTGCCTCTTACACCCAGTGTGCGCCTATACGTGTATGCAGATAAATTGAAACTGGTGCAAGACGATCTAGCTATTTACTGGACCCCCGCGGAAATGCTATGGAATCCCGTGACACTAGAGCGTGATGGGTGGAATAAGTTTAAACGGGTATTGAGCGGCGAATTGGATGGAGAGCTCATTCATCTGGATAATGCCATGTACGTGTATACCCTAGCACCCCATCGCATACGGATAGGTCGGTACAAAGATTCGCGCAGTATCAGCCTAACTCTCTCTGTGTGGACAGCCTTGAAGAAACTAATGCCTATTGTCGATCAGTTAATGTCACCCGACGATCGGTCCCCTGAGCGTATAGCGTGGGTTCGGGCTATAGAAGAGGCGTTCGCTGAACCGAATGAAAGACTACATAAGGCAGAATTTTGTTTCTGTAAACCTACAGCCGGGAAAAAAAGGCCTATATGTAAACAATGCAGAGCGGCTAGAAGATCAGTACCACCCTGGGAAGAGGTCGACTCACATGGGACGGGAGCGAACTCAGTATCACCCGGGGAAGAGATCGACGGACCTGGGACGGAGACGAACGAAGTGCGTGATGGGGCGGCAGCGGCGGGAGAACAAGGAAATTCACCAAGTATTAACTGATTTGTATTATAATCCAACGAGTGCAGCTGCCTATAGTGGTGTGGGGGCATTGACTCGAGCGGCCCCAGGGATCAGTCGAAGTGAAGTTCGAGACTGGTTAAAAACCCAAGATACGTACAGTCTACATCGAGCTGTCCGACGTCATTTTCGTTGTAACCGGGTCATTGTGGGAGGGATCGACGCACAATGGCAGTCGGATTTAGTGGACATGAGTCGATTTGCACCTGACAATAATGGAAATCGATACATATTGACCTGTATCGATATTCTATCGAAATATGCCTGGGTCCTACCCGTGCGTACCAAAACAGGAGAGAATCTCATAGCCGCGTTTCAGCAGATTTTCAAGACGGGGCGCAAACCTCTGTATTTACAAACAGATGAAGGCACAGAATTTCTCAACCGACCCTTTCAAGCCTTTCTTAAGAAAAAGAAGGTATTTTTTTTTCACACGTACAATGAGACGAAAGCATCGGTAGTGGAACGCTTTAATCGCACCTTCAAAGGCCGGATGTACAAATATTTTACGGCTCAAAACACGCGACGCTACCTGGATGTACTTTCCCAACTGGTGCAAGGCTACAATCGGGCATATCATCGCAGTATCCAGCGAGCCCCCCGGACTGTGACGGAACGGAACGAACATCAAGTTCGTGCTACGCTGTACTCCTCCTCGAGTCCACCCTTGACGGCACCCCGTTACAAACGGGGAGATACGGTACGGATCAGTAAAGTGAAAGGACAATTTGAGAAAGGCTATTTACCCAACTGGAGTGATGAACATTTTGTCATCGTGCGCCATAAACCTCGACAACCCCACGTCTATCAACTGGAAGATCTACAAGGCGAGAGACTGCAAGGCACGTTTTACGAGTCAGAATTACAACCCATAGTGAAAACACCGAAAGACTACTACACGGTGGAGAAGATTTTGAAAACGGAACGTCGACGTGGGATTCCCTATCATTTCGTGAAATGGCAAGGTTGGCCTCGTTCCTTTAATTCCTGGGTGTCCGGTCGTGACATGAAACGTCTATAAATGCTAACGCCTATCACCCCCCCGCCTTCAGTGTAGGACTGTACCATGGAGAGTACACGTCGTCTACCCGTACTGTTAAGAACTCGAAAAGCACAAATCGGTACTGTGGTGTGTCTAGTCGTGGTGCTGGGTACGTTATTTACCGGTGTGTTCTATGATTTGGCGACCGTGATATCCTGTTTCAACACCCTGCGTTCTGCATCAGTGACCACCACGACCCTACGGCCTACCCAGACGTCAAGGGTACGGCACGTGTCAACGCAGACCCCTACGTCTACTCCAGCCTTCAAGTTACTCCCCTACATCCACCCCACCACGACCACGATCCGTACGACTACGACTACTCATCCTCCTCCATCATCATCATCCCTGAGAAGCGAGCCTTCCACTCTACCCGCTAGTACTACGAGGACACCGCTAAACAGTTTTGAAGTGGACCCCCGTGAATCACACCGTTTACCCCGACAACGGTTTCCCTTCCAGTACTATCCCCTGCGCCGCCAGCCCCCACACCTGGGAGGTGGAAAACGGTAAATCATCCCCTAAAAAAGAAACGATGGACCCACGATGGCAGCATCCCTTCACATGCCTTATCGCTGGACCGACGGGGTCGGGAAAATCACATTTTGTTCAACGTCTCATCCAACATGGGTCCGCCCTGATTTCACCGCCTCTAGCGCGTATCCTGTGGTGTTATGGCGCTTGGCAGCCCGCGTACGAGGCACTGGCCCGTGTCCCAGGAGTCACCTTAGTGGAAGGTTTACCGCCTGAAGACATACCCCCAGACACCTTAGTGGTGGTAGACGATCTCATGACGGAAACGGACAGTCGAATCACCCGTCTCTTTACCAAAGGCAGCCATCATCGTCGATTGAGCATTATTTACATCGTACAGAATCTTTTCAGTAAGAACAAAGAACACCGGAACATTAGTTTGAATGCTCAGTATGTGGTGTTATTCAAAAACCCCAGAGACGCGTCACAAATTACTCACCTGGCTCAACAGATGTACCCTAAGAACACGGCCTTTGTACGAGAAGCCTTTGAAGATGCCACTCAACCTGCTCACGGCTATCTCCTCATCGACTTGAAACAAGACACACCCGCTCCCCTGCGATTGCGTACCTTGATTTTTCCCGGTGAACTACAGACGGTGTACACCCCCAAATGAGTGAGGATAAAAGAAGAAGACCACGGACTCGAGCCTTCATTCAAGCATCATGTCTGCACGCGTACGCAAGCACGCCCCCGCATTGCGCGTACTGCGCAGCGCGCCTCCGGAAGTGGGCCGGGCCCTAGTGCGCGGCGCGGATCGGGATTTGGTCCGGTGTTTGTGTGAAGTCGCTCATAATGTATTAAAAGGCAATGTCCCCCTGAGTCCTCTGCAGAAAGGGAAATTGCAACGGCACAAGGCGGGTCTCCGAACGCTGGTCAAGAAGACGGGCAGTGTCAAGCAGAAGAAACAAGTGTTACAGCGAGGTGGATTTCTCGGTGCACTTCTCGCTCCCTTAGCCGCTACGGTACTAGGCCCGTTACTCGGGTCCATCTTGGGACGCTAACGGTATGGAGAAAAAAAAAAACCGATCTGTTCATGCAAGACCGCTACATGATGAACGGTGTATCCATCAAGATCAAGTTGATCCGGTCCTTACCTAAGTTCGCCTTAATGTGCGGTGGCGAGGGCGATATCGATTACCAGATCATGATTGAAGATGCAGCCCTGTTTGTCCGTACGGTAGATTTGCAACAGGGCGTGTTGCTGGGTCACATGGAAGCCTTAGCGAAAAAACCAGCCATGTACCCCATCCGACTCGTACAGACCAAGGTGTTCTCTGTGCCCACAGGTACGATGATGGCCAATCGTGAAAATTTATTTCTAGGGGATCTGCCTAAACGTCTTACCCTGGCGTGTGTGACCAACACCGCATTCAATGGAAATTGGGCTGAGAATCCGTTAAATTTTAAACATTTCAACATTAACTTTGTGGCACTGCACGTGGCCGGCCATCAAATTCCAGCCCGACCATTACAGCCGGACTTTACTAAGGGAAACTATGTGCGGACCTACCTGAACCTGTTTACAGCTACAGGACAAAACAACCAGGACGAAGGCAATACCATCAGTCGAGACGACTTTATGAAGGGGTACACATTGTTCGCCTTTGACCTCACCCCCACCTTGGAACACGATCATCAACTGGCTTTGCTCAAGAAAGGAAACCTACGGTTGGAACTGCGTTTCTCCATCCCTGTACCCGACACTATTAACGTGATTTGCTATGCCGAGTTTGATAACGTCATCAGCGTGGATCACCAAAGAAACGTGCTGTGTGACTTTGCCACCTAAGATGGATACAGAGCAGCTGATGAGCATACTCCAGCGAGATCCCAAGATCCCCTTTCGAGGTGTGTTTCCACGCAATGTGTTTCCCACTCACTCCACCACCCCAGCAGCCTACATCCTGAATACAGACCCGAGGAGTGGACCCGGTGAACATTGGATAGCGGTGTACGTGGACACCCAAGGCCAAGGCGAATACTTTGATTCCTACGGACTTGCACCCCTCCATGCCGATTTGGTGAAATTCATGGACGTCTCTACGACAGAGTGGCGTTGGAATACGCAAAGATTACAAGGCCCCTTGAGTAGTGTGTGCGGACAGTACTGTGTGTTTTATCTCACTCACCGGAGTAGAGGACATTCTATGCCCACCATTGTACATATGTTTGATGATTATTGTCAAGCCGAAGACCGGGATGTCCTCGTCTATGACTGGACGGCCTCTCGTTTTAATGTGCATGCTCCATTTCTCTGGTTAACTTAATGTACTGTGCGCGCATCTTGTTTTATTATTGTTATGACGTTATATTGTTCTGACGTTGAATAAAATTGATGAAAAAAAACACAATAATGGGTTTTGACTTTCTCTTTTTATTTAAGTCAACAAGCAAGGATTAGACTATACAAATACAGGGTACAAATAGTAGAGGTATGTACACATAGAATAGTAGTAGTATATACAAAAAAAGTTTGTCAGAAGTAGGATTCGAACCTACGCAGGGTATCACCCCACCAGTACTTAGGACTGGCGCCTTAGACCACTCGGCCATTCTGACTTTTACAGTTTTATAACTCGTGTATCCACAGTTAATGTTCCACATTTTACAAGTCCAAGTAGGTAGTGCTCACACCGTCGGCCAATACTTTTCGTTTGGGGTAAAAGAAAGTAAAGGCGTCTCTTTGCTGGATATAGGTCCGCATCTGGTGGTCGACGACCCGGAATCCTCGGTTAGTGCCACTCGCACTGGCCTGGCTTTGCAACACGTCCAGGTAGAGAGCTTTGTCTATGTTGGGATCGTGCCGGCTCACTCCTTTGCAGCTAAACTTATCCTCTCCACCGTCAGTTCCTCCGTAACAGTAGTAGGTCTTGGAGGAGAGCGCAATCATAGCATCTCCGCTCCACTCCAGCTTGAAGAGCCCCGGTGTCCGCTTGTCGTAGGTGTAGTGATCGCGTCGGGGTAGCCACTGGTCCCGCTCCGCCTCATATTGTTCCCGTAACTCGGGTTTAACGAGTGACTCCCAGTCCGGATGGGAAACGGCCATGTAGGCCGAATCTGTGTCCATCTCCATGAGTTGCCAGTATGAGGGATCAAAATACACACCCATAAAATCATAGATGAATTCCAGCATCCTCAGCTTGGCCATCTGATAGACCATACACCCAATTTGGAGGGGTAAATTATACCGAATAGTCTTCTTGGCTGACGTGACTTCATAGGTATCGTCATCGATCACCTCCACGGACCGAAACAGTGGGGAATTGACTTTTTTGCGGGCTTGGGTAGTCGTGCAAATGTTCACATTGACGTGCTTATCCTGATTGGTTACCGTTTTTCCATAATAACCATTGCCAGTGAGTTTCCAACATTCAGCCATGATGGCCTGACTCGGGAATTCATCACCTTGACGACGGGCCTTCGTCACGAGGTCGGCGTTCTCGGCAAAACAAGCCTCAGGTACGTACTGCATTACCTGATAGATTTGAGTAATTTCCAAACCGTGTTTCATATACCACTCCAGTAAGGGGGTGCCCAGCAAGATCTTTTCGCCCCACATACTTCCAATTAACATGCGGCGAGGTTTAGACAAACACTCGTGTTGCTCCGCATAGGCGCTCATGGTCTCACCAATGTCAGACCGACCCACCAGCGTGTTCTTGAAGATAGGCGGACACTGGGCGAAGAGGGGCTTGAGAGTGTCGGGAACGTGCACATCACATTCTACAAAGCCGTAGAGCTGACCCGAACGAATGGCGTCCAACATCTGAGGTAGACTGAGCAATCGCCGACGACTCAAGGGATATTCACGCTCTTTAAGAACCGTTGTAAATGAGGTAGGGCCTGGCACATGGTGTGGAATTCACACTCCCACATCTCTATGAGATGGAATCCTCGCTCTTTGACATAATCACCGTTGATCACTACTTCTTCCCGTAATTCTTGTGCCGATTTTCCACGTCGCTGATTGAAGCGTCCAGCGCTAAAATGACATTCGTGACCGTGCCAGTAACACCCGTAAAACTGAAATACAGTGGGTGTGCCTCGTACAAGGGCAAACCCATCGACGGGCAGTCGGCGATCCCCTATCCGCTTCTCCGTGGCGTTGGTCTGGTGACGAATATAAATGGCCCGTCGATAGGCTTCCCAGTCTATCCACTGGTCGGCAAGATGTTTATATGGCGTCCGTTCAGGTGTAAAATGCTCACCTTCTGACACCCAACGTGTATAATGTCCACTCGGCATAGGTTGGGCGAGCGACCACAGGTACAACGCATTGGCGTCAAAACCGATGATTTTGGCACAGGGTTTCCCACTGGGCAGTGTCGTGACGTCCTTCTCATGGTAGCGGTGGAAAATAAGACTGGGACCACCCACAATGTTCCGCTTCAGACAATCGTGCATGTCTGCATCTTTTTTTTGAATGAGCGAGAAGTACGTAGGACAGTCTTGAAAGAGATGGCGAAGCGCCAGACCGGGTAAACTTAAACACTCTTTGAAGATGTCCACATGCATTTGGCGATGAAAGAGTTGCACCATTTTCTCGGCCGCTTCGAGAAAGGGCACGACGTCCAAATTGTTGTACCACACCAGGAAATCTCGCAACGTCTTCATGCTGTGGCAGTTCCATACCTGCTGGAGTTCGATGTAGGTGGCCTCCGGCAGAGCTTCCCCTTTCAGGTCATTGTAAAACGCTTCCCGAGGTGGTAACTGGGTGTCTTCTAAGCGGTCCAGGCTCGTCATATAGGTGTAAGGAAAGTAACCTTTGGTTTGTGCACAGTCATAGGCCTTGACCCACTGGTCATAGCTACAATTTGGAGCTAAATAGTTCCGTATATCGAGAAAATGCAGTGATGTGGTAGTGAGGGCCATGTGGTTGTTGATCTTCTTGATCACCGACTTGAGGGTATCGGACTGCGCTAAGTAAGGATAGAGAAATTCCTTGACCAGGTTCAAGTCGTATCGCCCCGAATTGAAGCCGAGCACCGGTAACTGACCTAAGTATTGAAGGAACCGTAACTTCAATTTCTTCGCATACGGTTTAGGTAATGGGACATCCTGCGACTGCAGAGGCTGGGACTGCTGGGACTCGGGCTCGGACTCGGACTCTTCATCGTCGCTGAACGCTACACCCGGTTCAGGAATGCGGTCGTCCAGCTGGGTGAGTACGTCGTCGAACTTGGCCACCAACAATTCCGTACTGGCCGCACTCACTCGCTCTAAATACTCCATCATACGGGTGATCAACTCATGGGCTTCTCCCGTGGACACGAAACACACCGGTGCAGCGTCATAGCCAGGTACATTGGATGAAATGCTGACACTGAGGGGGATATGTCGCTGTGTCCACTGCGTTTTAGCCGAAAACAGGTCCATGGGCTCCAACACGGCCTCAAAATCATAGCATGCCCGGTAGGGAAAATAACGGTCCTCTTCCGGTATGATGATACCCTCATCGGCCAGTTCCTGGAAAATAGTAGGTGTATTATGATACACTCCACCCGGATAGACTCGCTTGACACTGTTGTCACAGATTTTCTCGTGGCAATGTAAGTCGTTGGAGCGATGAAACACACGATGGCATTGGGCACAACTGAAAGACTGAGCGTACAGGCTCATATTGGTAATGAGCGAAAAATGACTCACGCCATTGTCATCGAACACATTCACTTTCATCGTAGCAGCATACCGTTCTGTGGATCGACGAACCAATTCAGCCACAAAGGTGTCGTCATCCTCCCGTCGTAATCGATAAACAAAGATATTAATATCGAACAATGTTTCCACATCATCCAAATGCTTAAAGGGAACTCCACGGAAGTGCCGCTTATCCATGTCGTGCTGCTCTAGATATTCTTCCCAATAGCCATCGGCCACTGTGTCACAAGCCTGGGGGTCACACTCGTCCAGATGCACGGCCAAACACCGAAACAGACATTTCCGGTCTTTGTAGGGCCCCTTTTGTCCTGCTGTTAATCCATACAGGCCTTTTCGAAGAATCAACCACGGGGGAAGTTGTACAGGAGCACCGATCGGGTGATCTCGCATTTTCGTGACGAAAAATGTGACGTTAGTCACCATTTCCACCAACCATTGTGTATTGGGGCGTTGCAGGCGGGCCCACTCCAACGGGTCTAATGTAGTGAGTTGCTCGACCACCGGCTCCAGAGAAATCGCATCCGTGATGGTGAATGGCTGGTCAAACACATACGAATTGTTACTGGGATAGAAAATACCGCAGTTGGTCCGTCTCTTTATGTCGTAAGATATACCCAAATGTGACATTCAACTTGAAGGCAGTACGCTGATCTTTGAAAATGTTCTCGGCATATGTAGTGAGATACGTGAGGTCCTCCAGCCGAAAATTGTATAAGTCCAAAAGACGATGATCACGGTGAAAACAATGGCGTATGGTAGCCCAGTGTCGTTGATAAATGGCCCTGACACGTGCATCTTCAGGCAAGACTTCAACCGGAGGTGCTGCTGGGTCGAAGGGAAAATCTTCTCCACGTCTCATGCTTACTGGAAAAAAGTAAATGGATGGCTGTGCTGGCTGCGTGGCTGACTGGCTGGCTGGCTGGGAGACAGATCAGGTAAGACCGATTGCAATACACCCCTCTCCCTAAAAATGAACTCCTTTTATACCCCATTCACCTCATTTGCATATTTTCAGCGGACAACAGACCGCCATCTTGAACACGACCACCCCCAACCCACAAAAACAAGCCGCCATCTTGAACACGACCACCCCAACCCACAAAAACAAGCCGCCATCTTGAACCTATGCAAATGAGGGCGGCTGGGGATCGAGAAAGTGACAGGTGGCTGGGGATCGGGAAAGTGACATGGGATATGCAAATGAGGGCGGGGGAAAAACCCATTACACAGCTGCTGCTGCTGCTGCTGGGGATGGAGAAACCGACAGGGGCGCTGGGGATCGGGAAAGTGACCTACATATGCAAATGAGGGCGGGGGAAAAACCCATTACACAGCTGCTGCTGGGGATGGAGAAACTGACAGGGGGCTGGGGATGGGGAAAGTGACCTACATATGCAAATGAGGGCGGGGGAAAAACCCATTACACAGCTGCTGCTGGGGATCGAGAAACTGACAGGGGGCTGGGGATCGGGATAACAAGCCGCCATCTTGAATCCAAACCACCCTCCCATACTAAAACAAGCCGCCATCTTGAACATATGCAAATGAAGAGGGGGGAAAAACCCATCACACACACAAACAAGCCGCCATCTTGAATACGACCACCCCTAACATACAAAAACTAGCCGCCATCTTGAAACCGACCACCCCTAACCTAGAAAAACTAACCGCCATCTTGAATCAACACCAATGAACCCTAACAAGCCGCCATCTTGAAACCGACCACCCCTAACCTAGAAAAACTAGCCGCCATCTTGAATCAACACCAATGCACCCAATAACCTCATTTGCATAGACTCACGCATGCGCATACACTGACGCATGCGCATCAATCACCTCATTTGCATATTGTACTCCTCATTTACATAGACTCACGCATGCGCATACACTCACGCATGCGCATCAATCACCTCATGGCCACGCCCACTCATTTGCATAAACTCACGCATGCGCACACACATAGCCACGCCCACAAAATAAATCCTGCGCATGCGCAGTGAGGCACTTTACGTGACGGATGCGGGCTACCTACTACTCATGGTTCGTCTGTCTAATCCAAGCCATGACGGAGAGCTTGTGCACCACAACGAATATCAGTCACTTCAACAGCAAATATTTGAAAGCTTATGATCTCTCCGAACATGCCCATATTTGAACATCGTATGGATGTTTCCATCTGGTTGCTTTGTTTATAGGCTATCGGAGATTTTTTTTTCATTCAAGATACGCCTCATGTTGTTTCCTTTCGGACTTCAGCTTCTTCTCTACTTAGGGAGCTTCTTGAAATAAGAACATGAGTTCCTTATAGGAATGGCATATGCCAGTTAGGCAAATCGGATACACCATGCCCAGTGTGGTGTTCTGATCTGGATGGATTAGAGCTCCAATTGGAATGGCTTATGCCATTCCTCTCTTGTTATGGCACATTCATCCTTTGTCTGGCCAGTTCCAAAAAGTATGCCATGGAGTTCCTAGGAGTTCCTCGGCGCTGCATGCCTCTCTATTTGAAATGCCGTATGTCAGTTCCTAGCATGCCTCAATTTCAAGAAGCTTCCTTAAACTGAGCTTTAATCTAATCGAAGATTCTATGAAGGTAGCGTATTGCCCCAAAACACCCTCCGCCCATAGGTTGATACTTTAAACGGACAGTTCCAGTAATAACTGTACAACCCTAATCTGCTTACAAGGCCTGGTATGGAGATAGGAGTACCGGTATACAGAACTGTATCATGGAGGATGGTTCATTCACACTCATAAGTTGACCTGTGTTCGGCTCCCCAACAAGCATGACAAGTAGAAAACATCTGTGTTGTTGACGAATCTTTTGATTGAAATGATATATTTAACATTTAATTTATTTCTACTTCCGAATATTCTCATTTTCTTGACGACGAATATTTAAAAAAAAATGAGAAACAACAAAACATGCAAAATATTCAGAGAGTACACATGTGAAGATTTCTTGTTTTATTACTCGGAAATACGCTAGAACGCGTCTCCGGCCATCTAAGACCCCTGGAGCTTCAGGGGGCCCCTGAACCCTCGCCTATTTGTGCTGTGATAGTGCCCCCCCCCCCCAATCACCAATTTCTTCCGCCGTGCCTGTCAACGGATGATAGAAACATGAAATTAGGCCTACTGTTCATCTTCTTAGCACCGCACATAATACATATACAAAGAAAATAATTAGCCCAATCTGGACTTTATCCAGAACACAGATAAGCTCTAATATGTAATGTTGTGTAAGGAGCATCACCACAAACATAGTCTACTTCCTTTTGACTATGATACACTAAAATGGAATGAATCCTTTCAGCTTATCCTTATACACATTCCGAGCTACCTGATTCTATAGTTTTCTTTTTGGACAAATCTGTGTGTATAGATACGAACAAGGGGGAAAAGGAACAGCCATTTAGAGTACTAGTGATGCAAAGAACTGAGAGTATAAAGCAAAACGATATCTAAACACGTATAGGCAGTATTTGCATTTATTCAGTTCCATGTTTTATTAATTGTTTCAAAATATAGTACTTAAAATAACGGAAATCAAGACAAATACATGGATTTGAAATACCAGTACCAATAACAACAACACCAGCAGCAACAAAGTTAACCATTTCGCACTTACAATGCTCTTGACCTATTAAGAAACCTAGTAGAATATATCGTCTTCGGGTACCTCCTCTCCCAAGAACAGGTCAAAACGCATTCGTAACACATTCGTGACAACACTCGATGATAATCTTTGTTGGGCATTTTGTAGGCTATATTTCTAATCTTGTGTCGACAGTCAGTAATATGAACCGACCTATTTTCGGATCTAAAATCACCAATCAGTCGCCTCATACTAGTATCTGAATGTTCTGCAAAAACGGTGTCGTTTGAATGGCTAGAAGCCAAAACCTGCTCTATATGAATAATACTAGATCTGGCCGATTTCTATACCCTCGTTGATCAGAAACCCGCTCTGCAGCTTAAAGAACTGTTTGGTAGGGCTGATAATTTAGCACATGTCCAACTTCGGGTAGTAAGGGACGACAACTCTGTCTGGCGCAGATCGACTCCACTGCTCAACATGGCCTGGGAAATTTAACCTGGATTAGATAGGACCGTGCTATTCTAAGCTGAAAATCGAGCATTTCTGTTCGGGTGACAACATTTGCCAGCATATTAAGTTAATTTCGAATAGTATATCCATACGATGTGCTATTTTATTTTCCCATGGAAAATGTTTTACTTGCTTCCAATTTGATTTAAGAATGAGGGTTCAATTTGCATTTTCTACCTATACCTTAGCATAGGTTTTCACGAAAAAGCCGAAAGTAGCTCACTTTTAAACGTTTACAGGTAAAACACCGTTCAGCCAACGATATTTGCCAGCATGGCGTTATACAAGCCATATCGTGTTCTATCTCATGGTCCTTTATTTGGTCTAATTATTAAATATCTTCTTGCTTCCATTTCAATTTAAAGTTTGAGAAAGACACTATAAGGGGTTCAGCTAGAGTGATTAAGTGGGGCCGGTCGGTGGCAATTAACGCGGAGACCTGGTGACAGGTGACGATACCTGCTGGGCGGATTAAGCATGGATCACAATTGTGTATTGCATGAGGCGAAGTCGTTTCTGACCAATCATTATATAATTAAACCACTTCAATGCAAAATAGAAGATTGTAACAAACGATTATATGGGTATTGTTTTATTTACATATAGTACATGTATGCACAATATATGACACTTTGCACTCATTTTGAGCAATGAGTGCAAAAATTTCGCAGTAAATTGTGCCATATCATGAATTCAATCTATTCAGCAATGACAGAAGTTTTTCTTTCTTTCTTAGTTTTGTTGAAAAACCAAGTGCCACAAGTTTCTGTTTAATTTCATGAACAGATAGTTCGCTGTTTTCTTCAACAGCCGAAACAGTTTCAGCCTCAGGTTTTATGGGCTGTCTCTCTGATCCTCCCAATAATCAACACCTAAAATATTGTCACATTTCCGTCTTAACGTTTGCCTTTAGAATATATAATCATTAGAGTTTTGTTTTACTCAGAAAGTCAGAGAGGTTTGTTTTACCCAGAAACTTTATGTTTGCAAAGGAGGAAGTCGAACAATAGAATCGAAAGCTTGGTTTTTTAACTATTGAACCTTCTATTATTATGTAGCTTGGGTTCTTGTCACTATTGCGGCTTCGAAAACGTTACGGACAGGAACATCCAGCAGGTTGATTTTCATAATATGATTATGTGATCAACACCAAAAACAATATCGCACAGCTTCTTTACACCTTTATCCCACCCTGAAAACGTAGACTGTAATTGACTTTATATGAGTATCTGTTGCCAAATACAATGTGTGAACTCCTCTTCCTTGATTAGAATGCTGTGATTTATGTTTGTTGGCGTAATACTGAAACTGGAACAGGGAAGTGTTATTCAGTGAAATTCACACGGTATCTATACAAACTTTTCTTGAATATTTTCACAAGCGTTGGACTATAACTGGTAGGTCGAAATGCCATAATCTGTAAAAATACATGTATAATACAACAAAGTGTTACATTTCTCTTCAACCAATATTATTATTAATATTCATCGGTTTTGAATTGCATATTTTGTTATATTCTTTCATCTAGGTGTTATTGCTTAAATTCAATGTCCAATATCTGCTCCAACGTATGCCTTTTGTGTGTGTGTAACAGGCTTGTCTATAAGATCAGATATTCTACCAGAGTTAAATATATTTAAAGATGATACATTGGGAGTTGATTGCACAATTAACGAGTAAGCTGGGAGACCTCAATCGACCCCATGCTGGGTAATCTTGAATCGGGCTCAATACACTGTCGGTCGTACACCGTTTAAGCGGCAGTCGAAAGACGACTGGCCCCTGGGTTCAGCCAAGCGTGTAGTAATATACCGCTGCGCTATCAAGCGGCCAATTAGCAGAAATTACAATCTATGATCTTTGCAAAACTACAGGGAATGGGGAAGAGCATATTGTATTAGTCTAAAGTAAACTTGTTTCTGCTCGTACAGATGAGAGAGGCGTAGGAGGCCATTTTCAAAGTTTATTTTTCAAAATACCCTTTCAGTCAAAATGAAAACACCACATCACAGGTCGGCACAGTATGCATCTCCAGCGGTCGTCCCCTTGGCCGCACGCGATAGGTTTGCACGCGATCATCCCGCTGGAGCAATTAGCAACTTTTCTGGGCCTTTTGGCATGTTGGGAAGTAACTATCATCATGGGTGAAAACGATAAATTTCGTTCAAACATGCGTCAATGTAAAAGCTTAAAGTTGTGAAATATTTAATTTGAGAGCAGGTGTGAAGATTGGTGAATAATTAATCTGTACCCAAGTGTAAACAAAGTCAGCAACTGCCGAGTTTGAGGCAGATTCGCGGCGGTAAAATATAACATTTTGAGACTTTCGTTCATAAAATGAATTAGAAATTCTCGAACATCTTAATCAGAATTATGAGGAGATATCACCGTTTAATAGGTGGTCACGAGAAACCATGCATAAATTTACTCGCCGCCGATATGTGGTGCCGCGCCTGTATACCTTCTCACTTCATACCAGATCTAGATTAATGTCGCTTCGGAAATCTGAGGTTTTCTTATATTTTTACCCCGCAAATATACCCCCAAACGTCAGACAAAGTACAAATAACTCGCTATCGATGTTCACCATGTCTTATATTTGGTCGAGGTCCCGTTTTAGTTACAATTTCGCGAGATATGTTGCGATAATATTATAACGCAGTGCCCAACTTTTGCGCGCACGTTGCATCAGTGTCCCTCGAAAGGAAAAATTTCTCGGTGGACGGTTGCCACATGCATGTCACCGTTCCCTAGAAGGGCAGGGTGGCACAAAAACATAATCGATATATTGGGAGAGAATTATCTGCTCGACCAAACAGGTCTTTTATCATCTAAAGTGGGTTTCTGATCATCAACAGAAAATGATACACTGTGGATACTAATAATGTAAAGAGGGAATTGTCTTCCCACATGTGGATCTTTTCTTGCAGGTATACACAGACAATATGGTCGTGCGACGGTGTGTTATTTGGCAAGCTCAAAATGGCGCCGTCTTCCAGCTGGGTTGGTGGGCCGGTCGAGATATGACAAAGGTCAGAATCAGTGACATCGATATCATCCACACCGACTGGTGTACCTTCAAAGGGAACAACTGTCACATTGGTGGCAATGATGCTGTTCTGGATGTGGCGGGGGACACTCATCATTTTCAGACATCGGATCTTCTGTTTGAGAACATCCGCATCGAAGACTCTTGTCCCAGAATTTTCTATTTCAAGATGCACCAAGGAGCCACAGGTACGGTGTCGAATGTGAGGTTTGTCAACTGGGACATCGCATCCCAGCCCGCACACGATTCTCTTCACAACGAACTAGCCGGCGCATCCTCCGGTAGCAAGCTAACCAACTGGCAATTCACAAACTTCAAAATTGGCGGTCACTGTATCAACAATCCCCACGCCGCAGACATTGTTATTGACGCGCGCACCACAAGTGAAATAACTTTTCATTGTCATTAACCTGGTATATTCCAGGGCATTAACCTGGTGTATTCGAAGGTCAAATAAATATAAATACCTATTTTTAAAGCTTCGTCCCTGCTACCTTTATGTACCCGACATTGGCTGGCCACAGGAATCCTATAGTGTAACACTGTCGAGTAAATATTACATAATCGTTACTTCATTACTGTTGACGCTGAACGTCGTATACAGAGGAAGTAGAAAATCCATAAGTCTTGTGTCTAAAATGTTGCAATATACCAATAAGTTGGATTTAATAAATGCGAAAAAGCGTTTTATTTCATCATTTTCGATATGGTACCTGATTAATTCAACCGCTTTTCGATTCTGTAACCATCCTCTACTTCTACTGACACCACCTTGTGTTGAACTGAACATACCTCGTATACTAACAATCCAGTAATAGGCCTACTCTATGTGCTGCCCAAACAAGACACAACATACCACTGATTCCATGCACCATCCCTCCAATACTACAAATGCAAATAATAACGTATTCTGGTAATTTACTGTAAAGAAGGCCGATGGTATTCAAACACAAAATCTCGTACAGCTGAAGCTGTTGGATGGGTTATTTTCATATTCGGTACATCCAAGCACACTACGCAAAGGGTGGTTGTGTAACCCCATACACCTCTCTCATCAAGGAGCCACGGATGCCTATTTCTAGACCATATTCACTACCCAGTATCACGTATACACAGCTGCTTCAATAGTATAGATAGTTAGCTGTCAAAAAGGATTTTTCCAATTTTCATAAGAAGTCCTACTCCGAATAAAGACTTAAATATATAATTCTATGTAGTTGACCTGTGAATAAATCAGTGACAAAGTCAACACGACTTCAAACACTACTTGAGTCAGTTTTCTAACCTCGTCTAACAAATTTTACAATGCGAACCGTTTTCCGTAAATTAGGTAAGCTAGTCATGTAGGTATTCTGTCACCATGTATGGGGTTCGTCTGTTGTCAAGAGTATACATGCATGGGACATGCTTGGTTCAGTTTCGGGAAATTCCATGATAAACAATGCATATAAGGGAAGTAACTCAGGTGTTGGAAAATCATGGAAATATGCTTAACGTACGGTGAGTCATAGTGGACGTGGACATTTTCTTATACAAAGTAATTCCCCCCAAAGCGTTGTTTGATATGTCCCAAGATATTTGCCCGATCGTGATGAAATTTATCACACACTATCCCAGTAATCCAGCCGACTCGGTGTATCAAGGATTATCCTGTAGGTGCAGTTGTGCTCTAATGAGCATGCGCAAACTGGAACACATTCAACCACATTTTTCAGTGGCAAATGTTCATTTCATCACACATTCAATATGTTCACTGGGTGTCCCGACGGCCAGTATTCGTTAAAATCGCGTGTAACCACCGCGACGCTGTATCACATTCCGACATCGAGCTCGCATCACGTTGATGAATAACCACTTCTCCTGAAGCAGGCGCCCCACATCATCAGAATCCCAACTCGACGATAGACCGCTTGATTCAACTGATCCCACAGATGATCGATGGAGTTGAAATTCGAAGAACTGGCGCGCCACTGCATCCGCTCAATACCTTCAGTTTGGAAGAAGTCATTACAACCCTTGCCCGATGTGGACTGGCATTGTCCTTTATGAAGACGTGTCGGCTCGATTACTGGGATAGTGTGTGCAAAATTCATCGCGATCGGGCAAATATCTTGGGACATATCAAACAGTGCTATGGAGAGAACTTACTTTTGTTGCGCTGTTTAGTTATTTACATTTTTTTCTCTCCATTTTTCGTCTGTTCTCTACTAACAAATCTAGTTTATAACATAATTTCTTTAGATTTCTGTCATTTCTAGTAAATGTCTTAATCATTTTTTCTCTGAAAACTAAATGGTGTAACCGTACACCACGATGGGAATAGTTTATACCGCGGTGGAAATATTACACTGCGGTGCAAATAGCTCACTCCAAAGTGGAAATATCCGAATGCATAATACTGATTTCATAAAGGTCCCTGGAGCGTTGCATAAACCAAACGGCAAACGATTAAACTTGAAAGGCTGTCATATGTGATGAACGCAGTCTTGTCTTTGAACCAGAACTCTGTTCGAAGTTACCAAAAACCCGTGAATGTAACGCCGAAGAATAGGTAGGAATTGGTCTCTCAGCGCGAGTCGGGTGTAATCTCAAAAAGATCTCTTCACATTCGACTCGCGCGGAGAGTTCAAGGTTTCCTATTTTTCGGCATTATATTTACAATCAGGTTATTGGCAACTTCGAACTGAGTCCGTGTCCAAGACAAGACAACGTTCAACAGCGCCTAAGGAATTCGATATTACGCATTCGGATATATCCACTGTGGAGTAAACTATTTTCAAAGAAAAAAAATGCAAAATTTCCTCCACAGAGTAAACTTGTCCTCCATATTATAATTATTCTCTTCTCAGTGTAAACATTTCCACCACGTTGTAAATATTGTCTGCGTGGAGTAAACTATATCCACCGCTGCGTAAATATTCCACTGCGTGGTGCAAATATTGTCTTCATGATGTAAACTATTTCCACCGCAGTGTAAACTATTTCCACCGAGGTGTAAATGTTTCCACCGAAGTATAAAGGACTCCACCGCGGTGTAAAGGTTTTGACCGCGGTGTAAAGGTTTCCACCGAGGTGTAAAAGTTTTCAGCGAGGTATAAAGGGATCCACCGCGATGAAAGGTTTCCACAGCGGTCTGCAGTGTAGAGGTTTCCACCGCGGTGTAAAGGTTTTCACCACAGTGTAAACGCTTCCACTGTGTGTAAACGTTTCCATTGTGTGTAAACGCTTCCACCACGATGTAAAAGTTTCAATCGTGGTGTAAATATTTCCATCACTTAATTATTGAAATTGAAACTTAATGGAAACATATTTTTTTCAACATATTATAAAACCTTGGCCAGCATTCAGACTCCGGTCGTTCTCGCAACTCCCAGCAGGAATATTCTCCCAATATTTCTTGTTTATTAATCACTGCTGGATGCCATCTATTCGTATAGATCTAAACTAGAACACCATCTCACGAACGTACATTTACCAGCTCAATCGTCTTTATCAAACAAAATCAATATAGAAATATTTGATACCACACTGTTATGAATGTGTGTGACCGTTTGATTTCGATTTAAAAAAGGTGTTTACCAAATAAACGACTGTTGGTCGTTAACAAAGTAAATTATTTTTTGATAATTGATCATGGGTTCAGTTAGAGCTACTGCTGTTTGCAAACATGCTTAGACTAGCCTTCGATGAATTAGACCCAATGGTACTGTCTGATTTGTTTTAGATATACTTTACGAAACACTTCGGGTAATCTTGTCAGATTAGGCTGCTCTCCTCGCCATAATTTTGCGAAAACAGCCCTAGTAGGAGAATGGTAAAGGCGTTTTCGTAGCCAAGATGGCTGATGTATGGAACATCTGTAAACGAAGGTCCGTAGCTTTTTTATGAAAATTGCTTCTCTCGGTGAGTTATCGGCTGCGCACATGAAATCCATTGTTATGCGCTTGACCAGTGGATGTTCAGACAGGGATCAACAGGCGAGTTTGCCACTTTCATTTCAAGAAATTATAAATAAGAAATCCGGGTAATTATGAATGGAGTATTAGGCTCCCCTGGACTGGGGCCTATATACCGATATAATGAACCACTTCATTGTCTCCACATGAACAGCTGCAATAAACGCGCGGCTGAGATACTAAGGTTACGTCCTAGAATCCATCGAGTTCTCGGGTCTGAATCTTAGATGTCGACGAATGCTTTCCTGTAGAGTCATATGGTTGCTTTTTAATAGCCAGACGTCGTCAATTTTTCCCACCTCTTGCATATCGCTCCAATTTATGACCTGTATATGGTAGGATTCTGCTGGAGGACTGTTAGTCCCCGAGGCCCGCCCTTGGTACATGTCTCTCGACAAATATATGTGGGTTTATTGTATTGTTGGGGAATTCATGCCGTTCGACGTCGGGCATTAGAGGTTAGTTTTCCTGGGTATTCTTGCATTCACCAGTTTTACCCCATGTTGAGGCGTTTACTGCATCAGACGTCCACGATTCTCATCCATTAACATCAGATGAGTTGTTTGAGCTGATCTGTCATCACAGCTTCCGTGCTAGCGTATCTTATTCCGCTTAAGCCGGTGCTAGGAGCCATGTGGATACTTCATTGTCTCCACATGAATATCTGCAATAAAAGCGCGGTTGAGATACTAAGATACTAAAGCTACGTCTGAATGTTAGGTCCTACTCACATGATGTCGTCAATTTTCAATGCATTCTACTCACCAGATGTCGTCAATTTTTCCCACCTCCTGCGTATCGCTCCAATTAGACCAAATATCCCACCTTTAATATATAATTGGAAGTTATTGAGGCCCATTCCAATTGACGTAAACCAATAAAGTTTAAATGCTGTTTTACAGTGGTGTACCTCAATATCTCGTTAAAAAAGCGGCATATTCAGACAACTCAGTTGACGCGAGTATGAGATAGCACCCCATAACCGTGCGAAAATCCACTTACATTCTCATCGCACGCGTCTATACACACTGAGGATGTGGGTTTAAATCACTCGTTGGGATACAACCGTTGAAGGTCTGCATGAGTTGAAGCCAATATTTTATGTCTGCTGTCATCTGGATACTTACTCTTGTACGATGCCATGATAAGTTTAACGCATTGAGAATCTATAATATTCTAAGTAGGTGAAATCTGCCACCATATATATACACTGGGTGGCCCAATTACGTTTTTCCTGCAACTGACTGCGGCTTTCATTTTGTCAAGTTTATCTACCATACATAGCGAGCAGATAAGATGTTAGCTCTCTACATTTCATTGTTAGCACATAGTCGACTCAAGGTCTATACCAAGAAAAATCAGTTTTTGCACACGACCCTGTGCTTTGCTGTAATTGATACCAATAACCTACGAGACAACAATAATAGGAGTTCTTTAAGGCCACCCAAACATTTTTTGTCTACCAACAAGAAATCGTCAAAATAGGCTACTAGTGTATATGTTACTCACCACGATGTGTCGTGCAACCTAAGTGACTCTACTGAAGATCTCTGGGGTCTTGCGCGCGCCGAAAGGTGACCTAGTGTCCGTTATAGACGTGCTAGACTTCCCGAGAACTACTATTTTCGCCCAATAGCCATTTATTTGATGGATGGATACGCACACTAAGGTCAGCACTAGATACATCCACATTTGCAAGGTAGAACCCCGATTGAATATGGCTTACAACATCTGTTATATTTTGGTACGAAAAAGGTGTCTTTTCTTCAAAAATCATTTACAGCTTGTCCTGCTGGTTAACTACAATCATGAATATGTCGCGCTTTATTACCGCAGTTTCTAGTAATAGATCCAAGTGCTTTAACGATGACTGTCTTATTCGTGAACTACTTTATAATATCCATCGATCAGATTCCGTGCTAATACTATCATATTTGCTGTGCGATTGGGGTTCCAAATCAGGTGCCTCTAAAGCTGAAAGCTTTCTGGATGATGTTCATACTCTGATGCTTTGCCATGTTTACCATGAAAATTACGAACGTGTTTACATTTGCATTAAGACTCCAAAGGACAAGATCACTTTGCTTGTTGTGCACACTGGGAAGAATGTCCAATATACTATTGGTACTGATCCCCGAAATAATGCATTTGCGTTTACGCTAGCTAAAATTCCACGTCTTCACGCGTAAGCTGATCACACCGCAATTATTGGATTGTCAGTCTGCAATTTGCTGCCCCCTATCATACATAGTATTATCTAAATGGGGACAGGACTCATCGGTGCGAAGATTTTCCTTCTCGCCGAAGGTAGATACTAGTTGTTTTTTTTTGTACGACACTGTATTCCCCTTTCTTCACTTTTTCGTAATTTTGTGATATGGCCTATGATGATTGAATATGATTGATTGCTCGGCGTTAATAGTCAGAATGTTACGTGGATCAAACATCGAAGACGGTTTAGATTCATCTGATACGAGACGTTTTTTGCGAGAGAAGACTGTCCACTGTCTTACTCGCTGTCCCAGATCTGCCACTTGTCGCCCCAAATCTCACAACGTAACTGTTCCGTTGCTTATTTCCCCTACTTGGGCCCCAGGTTGGCTTGGGAGAATCAAGAAATCCCTTCATTTAGCTTGGGAGAATCAAGAAATCCCTTAATTTGACGACACTACCGATGCTCGTACCAGGCCGTTGTGGGTCGCTTTTCGGTCAATGCACTTCTGTAATAATTTCCTCTGTCCGAGTGAAAGTCAAATTTCCGAGTCCTCTAAATGACGCCGGATTTTTAAGCATTGATCAAGTTCGCGTGTCGTGATATTTCCGTGTTTTTTTTTCTTTCTAAAACAAGTAGGTCTGGCCCAATGGTCAAAGACAAATTTGTCAGCTTGCTGTCGTGGCTTTTCCCAGTTTCAACGACAGTAATATCGTCGTTGCTATCCGTGTCTGCCATAGCTTCGAGCAGGCCTCTATCCCTCACAATGATATTCAAACAACATAATAAGCATGAACAAAGGAGAAAAATTAGAGATAGGACAGGAGGAGAACTGACAAGATTAGCTCGGCAAACACCACGCACTTCAATTCTTACTGTCCTCATTGGTGGCCCAGAAAACCGCGCCATTTAACAAGACGGGCAAGTGAGAAGAGGATCCGCAAACCACTTTCCATGCCTTAACTTCAATCAGTCTTCATATTAATAGCAGTGGGCGATGTGCCTGAATTCGCCTCTAGAGGGGAAATATTTAAAAGTTTTTATAATAGCTGGAAGAGTAGTTTAATAATTCGTCCAAACGTTCGCAACTAATTGTAATATATACTGTTTTAGACTCTTATGCGGGATCTTTAATACAGTAATACTACAAACTCTGAGCTTCTCCACTTAAACGCAATTACGAGAAGAGGATCGAACCCTCCTGCGTTCACTTGCCTGCATTAATCAAAGCTTGTGAGTGAGATACATCATTCTCTGATAACGATTTTACGATGAAAATCATATTCATTGGAAATACTGATCTACGATACGGATATAATAAGGAGGACCATATTTCGCTACTGTCAGTGGGGTATGCATACTATTGACACGGTGTTTTTCTCACTATTACAGGTCGAATGGAACATAAACCTGTTACCAGAGGTACCGCAGACCTACACCCTGTGGGCGCTTGATAGTGGGTGGTGCTAATATGCAAAGAATAGGTATTTCAAATTGTAACAAAATAAGCATTGCTCCCCTGGCAAACATGCGAACTGGCTCCTCAAATTGTAACGCACGACGCGAAAGTTCACCTCGCGTCGTGCGTCGGGTTTGAAGAAAATTTCTAATCGCAACGTGCGATGAACTTTCGCGTCATTTATTACGGTCTGCCAAAAGATAAACCAAGAAAATCGCAACGCGCGATGGATTTGCATTGCGAGTCGAGTTTGCGAAACGTGTGATGTGGCCTGAATGAAACACCATAATTCCAAGCAGAATGTTAAGAAAATATTACTGACCCTCATCGTATGATCGCTTCTAATCCAGACGACAGAAAAGGTGGCCATTTTCAGTTAATTCTCAATAATGCAATGCTACTAAATGAAGGTGTGTACGACATATCGACAGTAAGATATTTTAGTAATCTAGTAATTTATATTGATATTTAACGTAAAAAATAGCCAATGTCGGGCAGTCATCTCGACCACACACTGGTAATCGTGTCCTACCATTATGAATTCGCGACCTTTATCGGCTCTTCACCTTTTTGCTGTACCAGTTATCTTCCTCATTTCGGTCGGTTGGTATATAGGGCCTATTGGTCGGCTGGTATAAACTGATCTATGGCAGTACGTAGAACTGTCCTATGACGTTTATATCTCGATCAATATCGAAACCATCTCGATATATGATTCAGTCCGTCATTCAATATTCAGCCGTCGTCCATTAAAGAATATCCGCGTCCATAATCCAAAGACCTAATTCATAAAATAACACTAGCGCCAAATTAAAAGTATACATCATAGTATATATAAAACTAGGCTAATTTCCTGAAAGACGGTAGCGCTTGAAAGAAGAAGTGAATTGGAACGATATGCAACAGGTGGGAAAAATTGACGTCTGTCGAATGAAGAGAAACCATATGACTCTACAGGAATTCTTCCCTCGGCACCTCACATTATGACCCGAGAATATGGTGGATTCTCGGACGTAGCCCCAGCATCTCAGCCACGATTTTATTGCAGCTGCTTATGTAGAAAAAAAATGGAGTATCCACACGGCCCCTAGTAACGGCCAAAGCGGAATCAGACACGCTAGCTCGAGAGCCGTGATGACAGATCAGCTCAGATAATTAACTCATCTGATGGTAATACATTAGTATCTTGGACGTCGGATGAAATAAACGCCTCAACATGGGGTAACCCTGGTAAATGCAAGAATACCCAGAAAATCAAACCTGTAATGCCCGACGTCGTACGGCTTAAATTTCCCACCAAAACAATAGACCTACATACATCTGTCGAGTGACATGTTCAGAGGGCGGACCTACCTGCTGGATCCTGACGCTATTATACACTATCAATACATTATTTGTCCTATTACGACGCAGGTTAAACAGCTTAGGTCCACTCCTGGGAAACTAACCTTCCTGTATCTTAGACTGAAACTACATACTGATATTCACTCGTCGCTCTTCGTGTGAAATGCACCAAACCACATTCCAGTTCAATGTTTTCTACGCAAACTGTTTTCTAAGATGAGCATTCTTCAGCAGTCCAAGCCGGCTACCATCGTTTGTTGTATACAACAGAGTCGTCACTGTCACAATTGATTTCAGGAATAAAGCGAGGTAAACGGAACACAATGAAAGTTAGCTATGATATTATCCAGTGATAAAAACAGATCATTTAATGCGGGATATTCTCACCATAAACATCTACATTCGGAATTTACTGTATTTGAATCTTAACGGGTTTACTGGTGAATTCTGTGTGACAGAACTCGCATTGTGACAGAACTAAAAAAAAATGTTGAAGAATATTTTATTTATGAAGTAGAAACACCTCTGAAACAAATTCCACATAAAAAAGTGATGAAAATACTGTATTTAAGAACGATGGTATTTTAATCTGCATTACTGTTCCCGCTACACTTCGCAAATATATTGGTTACTGAAACACATACAATTAACTTTTTTGTGTGCGAGGTGGTTACTGAAACACGTACAATTAACTTGTTTGTGTGCGAGGGTGATAAGTTCTGTGTTTTCAATCCGCATTTATTTAGTGCCAACTGAAATCCTTTGAAGAGGTTATGTAAACATCCTTCAGTTGAGGCTGTCCATGCCGATGTCAAAGCATTATACATTACCAAGCGTCCAACTCCTAATACGAGACTGGGGAAGTCAGAAGATACATCTGTGCGGGCAATGGCATGGATAACGTACCTTATTAGTTGTTGTGGGTTGGAAAGAAGACCATTTGCAAGTCGATCTCGTGGGTATGGGGTGTTTAGCAAAAGTTAGTCTCTTTCAAAAATATGACGAAATCCGTGTTCGGGAAACCCTTAACGGTGCCAATAGCGGTAGTAAAGCGATCAAGGTGCTGTGCGAGATTGGTCTCAATGTTTCAAACATGAAACACGTTCTTTCTTAGTAAAGTTGTTGCAGGTGTGATAGATATAACTGGCAAGCTGACCTTTGTCGATATGATGACTAGCGGAAGATAAGCGACTTTCAAACTGATGGAAAATTCAGTGTTCGGGAAAACTATGGAGAATTCAGTAATACGATGTAGAAATCAACAGGTTTATCTGTATACCAACAATAAAATAAAATAAAAACAATTTATATATTGACAACAAATTTATTACGCCATAGACGAGTTCCTGTGATAACATATATTATTGCAATATAGTGATTTCAGGGCCACTGTAGAAAAATCCACATGTAACTATAACACCACAACATGGAAATATCCAATTATATTTTATAGCACGAATATTGATGGACTGCATCTCGATGCATATGTCCCATTGAGAATAGGCTTTGACAAGACACTCATGTATATTTGAGAAAAACACTTTTTTTTCTTAGGCATGTTAGGAATACTGCAAACACTAGTGCAGCAAAAATTCAGTATTGCTCATATGTTGTTGAGAATAACGCTCATTGAGGATTGAACTTGATCAAGTGCTTCAGTTTTATAAAAGGGAGGTAGTCTCAAATTATTTCGAATGGCATTTTTAGACCAGTTTTTATATCAGGTAAAAACAAGTGTTTGTGAAAGCTTCATGGCAACAACTTAAATATGAAGCACTGGTCAAGTGAACGTCTGATTATCCAAGTCATCAGGATTGCTCTAGATAAAGTGAATGTTTGATTGATCAATTCTGAAGGGCCAGTGAGATTGGGATTGGATGCAACTTATAAGAAAGTATCATTTCTAAATATCTGTTTTCAGAAAATTAGAGTACATTGCAGATATATGAATAAATAATATTTGGCGAATAAATATGTATGAATTGCATTGATAAGATATATATTCGAGATTGTTCTGTCAAGCAAATTTGTTTCCTGGGATATTGTTGTTTTCAATACAAACATCACTGATCAATTAAACCCAGGGATAATACTATGTATAGTATCAAGATAAATAAATCGTCTATAAAAAAAGTATGAGACCAAACAATTTCCAAACAATTGCAGCGAAATCATAATCGTCTCAACATACCATTACGTAAATTGCAATCCATAATATGATCATTGACTGGGTACATGAACATCAGTGAGACGCTTCAAGTAGACGGGAAAGTGAACATGTTTATGAGCATCCAGAGAAATCTCACAAATGGCAGTAGTAAATCTAGTGACAGACATGTGCTTTTAACTCACTAAAATCCAACACAATTTATGTCATGTGGTCTTGATAAGCAGACCAGAGATAACTAATAATCTTTATTAAAAAGTGATAGAAAATCAGCCCCTTCCTCTTCTCTATGCATTATAATGGATCCAACATATTAATCTTATTACAATTATATCCACACACGTGTACATGTATAGAGGATCTGAAACATTTGATATCACTAAGTTTATCACTGGCATGAAAGTATCTGGACAGTTAAAGGCCAATCAACTGGTCTGTTATGGCAGACATTTATATTAATAATTTTGCATGCTTAAAATAACTAGTTCTTTCTATATAAAACTCCATATTAGTTGTTTCTTGCACTGAGGTGAATTGCATAGGGAGATGTCATAATGTATTGGTAATCACTTGGACAAAGGTAAATAATTCTGTACATGGTCATAGAGGTGCGTGTTGTTTAACATTCGGTGATTTGACAGGGTATGGGATATAAGCGACGTACCCGTAAACTACATGTAATTACTTTATATAGCCTCAATGACCTTTGTTCACTTGAACATCAATACATAAGACATCACCCTATGCAAACCCCAGTAGATGAAACCATTATAACGGAGTTTTAATGGATAGAATTAGAAAGTTACTCCAAGCATCATATATTATCAAGATCATGAAGTAATAGTAGTCATTTTGTAAAATAACTGTTATACATGAGTAGTGTGACTAACGTCACAGGACCTATGAAGTAGGGTGAAGAAATGACTTGGGGGCCCATGTATAATGTTAAATGTCACCTAGGTGACTTGGGGGTCCAAGCGTAATGGTATAGGTCACTTAAGTAGGTCAAATTTTCATCAAAAGTAGGTCAGCTCAGAACTTGCTCGGAACAGTCCCCTAATGCACATTCATGCTAAAAATCAAGGTTCTAATGTCAACGATTCTCCTTATTTTGCCGACGACATTATTCAGATGGACTCACTGACTACCAGACAATTTGTAATTTATGAGAGCCTACTTTGTAGGGACAGGCTGCAAATACGAAAACTTAGGTGGAGTCAACTTATTGTCTAAAATAAAGGATTATTTAAAATGAACAGACTTTCGTTCAGCAATTTTGTTGATTTGATACATGGCATATCACAATTTTTCCTGGTTTATCTTTAAAAACAATACTATATATACATAAATGTAACTAAAATAACATAACAATATTAAACTTACATTACAATATACGATTATATATTCATGTTTTAAACTCATTAGGGATAACACTAAATAACTATATGCTGCAGATCAATGCTTAACAAACATGATACATGTTACTACATGAATCAATATAATACTTTTGATTACCACTATTTAGTCCAGCAAACAAATCCAGTCCAAAGCAATCTCTTCATAACTCCCTGAACTGTCAGTGTAACACACTCTGACTTCATTGAACTGAGGTAACCTCCCATTGTCAGGGTTCATAACTCCCTGAACTGTCAGCGTAACACACTCTGACTGCATTGAACTGAGGTAACCTCCCATTGTCAGGGTTCATAACTCCCTGAACTGTCAGTGTAACTAAAATACATGGCACATTCAATATTTACTTATTTCGAACAACAGGGTAAGAATTTACCTGCATTTGAGACAGATGAAAATGCAGAGTATATGCCATAGAAGACTAAATATGTTAGATGCTAAACTATTTGACATGAACATAGGGTACAGCATATAGTTTAGTGTGTGTACCTGTGACATCCTCGACCCACTCTGCCATATTAAGTATCGGACTATAGTGATTGGTTGGGAGTCATGTGCACAAGAGCTACACCCTCCAGTTTTAACTGCAATGCAATGAGAGGGTATGTCTGACAGCAGGATGTATACAATCTGATTCCATGAGACTTGTGTAAAAGATACATACACTGGTATATATTTAATTTAAAACTGAGCAAACCCAATGCTGAGCAGAAAAAACAAAACAACCAAAAATGGTAAATTTCTGAAACTAAGATCTGGTAGGAATTACAAAACAATTATCTGAATTTGCATATCCTAGCTACAACATTGCAGTGTGACTAATGTTACAGGACCTACGAAGTAGGGTAGGCATTAGGGAGGGAGGGAATTTGGCTTAATGTCACACTCAAGTTTGTTTCACTCATATGGTGACAGTCAGTTTGGTTGATGGAGGAAGCCGGAGTACCCGAAGAGAACCACCGCCCTTTGGCAAGTAACTGACAAACTTTCACACATGGACCAGCTGGGCTCGAACCCGTGCCGGTTCAGCGGTGTGAAGCTAGCGGTCACCAGCGAAGCGCCTTAGATCACTCGGCCACCGAGGGCCCTCTGGGTAGGCATTAGGACTCCGATGCACACTGAACTCTTGGAAATCCCCCCACCCCCAAGTTGAAATCCTTCCTATATTAAGATGGGCACAGCCCAAGTCAAAATCACCAGTGATTTTCATCAAAAATCACCATCAAAAATCACCAGTGATTTTCATCAAAAATCACCAGTGATTTTCATCAAAAATCACCAGTGATTTTCATCAAAAATCACCAGAAATTTTCATCAAAAGCAGGTCAGCTCAGAACTTGCTGGTAACAGTCCCCTAATGCACATACATGCTCAAAATCAACGTTCCAATGTCAATGGTTCTCCTTATTTTGCCGACAAAAGGATTCGGATTGACTCACTCCCTCACTCACTGCATACCGGACAATTTGCAAATGGTAGCCTACTTCGTAGGAAAAAGTGATACAGATTATATAATAATAGTACTATACATACAATGTGCATACTACAACATACCAGTACTACAACTATAAAAATAACAACTGTTGAGAGGTAAAAGACATGCATAAACTTCTGAGAAAATACATTTACATACAACAATCTAAGTACAAAGTAGAAACTCCAATATACATAGCTTTTCACTAAAACCAAATAAAAACAAGTTCAATAAAAAACCCCTGAAAATAATTGTAGCAGTGGTATACTAATATCAGCTGTAGACCTAACAAGCTTTGAGGTTTCACTACAGCAATAGTACCAAAGGTTTGTGATAAAATCACACTACTACTACAAACAAAAACTTGCTAAAATAAAATTATCAAATAATTACACTCCAATGTAATGAATGGGTCCGGAAAATAGTATGGTAAAAGTATCTTATAAACCAGCTCCTGACATATCAGGGTTAAAATATTTCTTTGTAAACTGCCAATAATTATTGTCGTTCGATATAGTAACCAATCACACACAATAAAACATGACATATGCTGCATCACATTACGACAGTGAATATGAATTTATTATAACCAATTTTATAAACAATATTATAATGTTATGGAATTTAAGTTATACATTTACAGCTGTGTTTATAATGGCAAATACAAAATTCGTACTCGTAAGTTATCAGCCAGCCAAAATATCTGGACAAAAATGAATATCTTGATCCATAAGAGAGGCACAAAGGCAGATCAGAAAATACTGATACAGCATTCAGAGGCAAATCATTTGAAATAGATCACTAATATATGATACCTGCAATATAGTATTAGACAGGTTTGAAACTTCATTACTAATGTTATTCTCATTAATTTATGCTCAACTGTGTTTTCGTCAGTGTCATAAAAACTAAATTGTGCCGTTGCCATGTTGAGGAATATAATGGAGCAAAATTTTTATCAATTGGACATTTTTTTTTCCACTATTCTTTCTGGTGCCAAAGTAAGAAGTGTCTAGATGCTGGGACAAAACATGAAATTTACAATGGAGTTATCACAGTTCCTTGAAAACTTGTGAGACCTTCACCATGAATACTATATGCCATCAGTTGGTTGATTAATGGAAATTCCCAGCCTAGAACAATAACGAGTAAATCATTGTAATACGTCATGTAGCATTGGACATGCATTTAATCGGGACTTCTACATACAGTTCCATGGAGCTTCGACATGCAGTTCCATGGAGCTTCAACATGCAGTTCCATGGAGCTTCAGCATGCAGTTTCATGGAGCTTCGACATACAGTTCCATGGAGCTTCAGCATGCAGTTCCATGGAGCTTCAACATGCAGTTCCATGGAGCTTCAGCATGCAGTTCCATGGAGCTTCTAGATACAGTTCCACAGAGTTTCTGCATGAAGTTCCCTGCTTCTACATAAATTTGCATGGGGCTTCTACATGCATACATTTCCATGTTCTACATGCATTTTCAGATGGCTTCTACATGCATTTCCATGGAGCTTATACATGCATTTTATTGAGGCTTCTAATGCCTTATACTGTATCCCAGAATAGCGAGGTAAAATAATACAATCATATAATAATTATATCTCTTTTCATATTCTTTTACAATGATTTAATCTGGGACATGTTACATTTCAATCCTTAATATTAAATCTTCATTTTACAATTTAAATAATCATTATATTTTAGATTACGTCAATTCAATGAAGGTCTTCCACAATCATTTAAATCACAATACATTTTCCCATCATACCGGCTTTCATATTTTTATAATTGAAAAAATGTGGTGCAGAGGAAGAGAAAGATATCTTTCTGATCCATCAACATTCTGGCCCAATCAGGGTTAGACTGGATGAGTCTCTATTTCATATGTACTATTTAATAATAATAAAATGATCTTTAATAAATATATACGTTTGATAAATAAATAAATAGAATGAAAAAAAAAATGAAAAAATGATTTTTAAAATAGAGACTGGACGATTTGATGGGTTTCGTCGTGTAAAGATTCCATCTGGAGGCGTGGTTAGTCTGGACGATTGACATGTTTTTACCTTCGGTCGCAACATTTGTATCAATTTCATTCTAACGCCATACTGTGACGTCTCGGCAATAACGTCACATTGCCATTGTTGAGGTCATGGTAGTAACGTCATTCTCATTGTTGACGTCACATGAATGCATTGCTTCCAGCGTGCGTATATGAACGAACCAATCAAATCCTTTGAGTTGGGGGCGGGGTTAGAATACGGAGTTTTCATTGGCGACAAAAAATGCACAGTATATTGTGCATTTTTTCTTGCAAAGTTAGCTCCCTTGTGACGTTCCGTCCAGTCCCTGTTTCAAGCATTTCTTAATAGGCAGAGTTACTTCCTCTTGTTTCCCGTTTAAAATACATTATGAAACTGGGGCTGAATCCAGTCTAAATCAGGGTCTGATTAGAGATAATATATCATTTTTATCTTCGATGTTTCTTGAAATTTCTTGTTCTTCTAAATTTTGGAAATGGGAGGAATCACAGCATATAGATATATTTTATCAACTATTTTAAAAGATTTTGTGGCATATATATATTTCTGATTGCACACTTAAATTATGATTTGTCAAAATGTTTTATTGCAAACTTCGATCAACACTGTCAATGACATGACAAAATCGTTCCCATCTATTCATTGTGAAATTATGATACCAGAAATTATTGAATACTGATATTAATAAACATTTGTTTAATATAAATTGTTTTTTAGTATGATGAATTACATGTTAAATGGAGAAGATATTCAGAACTGAATCAACAATTCACACCACAAGCTTGCTCACCACTTTCAAATACAATTGCTGTGCTTGTATATTATGAATTGTTTCTTATTTCATCAATATTTTATGTAATCAGTTCTCTTTACTGTAGCTGTGGTATGCTGATTTTAAACTGAGTCCACATTGTTTTTATTGCTGTTATGACCATAATTTTTAAGTCTTACATTTTGCATCTGTGATATATGATTTTAGTTTCACGACACATCATGTACTTTTCATATTGTGATACAATGTATTTTAATTTGAATGCAATGCATCTTTGTAAATTGAGACTTTTAACTAATTACTGTCTCTTAATATCAGCCTGTTTAATATGCATCTTATTTTCTATTTGTTGTAATGGATTTATTAATTAGCTCTGATATAATGGCTCTTGCGACCTAGTGTTTTAACAGTGTACTTCTGATGGTAAATAAATATTGTATTTATATCGTATGCCTTGTCATTCTTACTGTGAAATACACTATAATATACATGTCTTGTGTACTAACATATTTGAATGTATTTTATGACAAGACAAAGAGTTCAATTCAGTGCATATACGTAAAATTAAGAGATTTCTGGATGATGCTTGTCACAGGAGCACATATTTCAATTCGCTGCTATCTTCTGACAGGGAATCATGTAAATCATTCACTTCCATCCATGAAAACAATAGGACCACAGCATATTATTATTAAAAGATTTAGTGATTGCATTGTGTATTGTAATTGGTAATGGAATTCTTTCTGCTTGTAAATTGATAAAGTACAGAAATGGGCCCTGTAAATATGGTCCCAGGGTAAAATAAATATTAGTATATATGTCAAGTAGAATGTATACGTTCTACCACAGATCTACTTAGGGAGACAAGCTGAGAGGATCTTGAGTAAGAATGTACGATCAGAGAACACGATTATGCCCCCTTCATTGCACGACTGACTGCCTTTATTATCATCATTGTCTGGACTAGCGTAAACCACCTGCAGATCCTCTAAGTCTGAGTCTGTCAAGTTGCTGTTCCTACTTTTGTACAAATCCAATGCTTTGGTGTAGTTGATGATACCTCCCCCTTTAGACCTCATTATTGCATGGGGGCCACATACATCCCACTTATACGTGCTGCTCTTGCTTATGACATAGGCATCAACAAGTCCCAGGACTGTAGCGAGCATTTTATAGCCGGCGCCGGATGCATACGTTACACTACAAATCTCTTTGAGTGCGCTCTGGACAGCTTTATCTTCACTGGTGCTCAGAATAATGAGCCCGCGTGGCAGATATGATTGCGTCTCCGGTGGCTGACTTAATGAGTTCACCTGTATGTTGTCTATACTGGCACCCCAGACACACTGGCCAATCCACCTGTGAAATAGAAAACAATACAGCTGTAAATGTGCATAACTATTTGCATTTCTCAAGAAAGACAAATGTTTCTGAATAATATTTTATTCACTGAAGTAATTTTCGGGATAAATAATAAATTATATACTGCAACTTCTCAGGTGTTAAGAGCAACTCTATGGTTAAAGGGGTCATACATGTAGGTTCGATTCTCACTAATAATTTTTCATATTATTTCTTTTTCTTAAAAACTTATTTCATACATAAATGGTTTCATCAGGGGCTAATCTCCAAAGCAACCTATCATTTCTTTATTGAAGTAGTTTTTGAACACAAATTTTAGTGGCCATTTCCAAAATGTGATGTGTTTCTACGACTCACGAGTTGGTGAAATCTTTCTAATTCGGATTCGGCTAATCCAGAAATAAATACATGGGATGGGGGAAGATTATTCAGGGCTGTTCCATTTGAAAATATGTACCCCCCACGGAAGGAGAAAAAAAAATTAATATATTGGTGGGTGGGATTGTCCAGAATAGAAATCTCTTGGTGGTCCCTCCAGGTAATAAATTGCTTCTCTTGGTGATTGTTTAAGCCTGTAAAAATATTGCTTCTATGGGTGGGCCCTCTACCAATATGCACTTTGTTATTTGCAAAGGGATTCCTTTTTAAGGGGAGACGCGCGTTGACATATCGGGGCTGAACAATAAAAAAATTGAAAATGAGATTTTGTATTTTTTACGTCCATAATGTGCCCAATTTTCACATAAATAAATTTATTGGCTGACAAAATCATTGAAAATAGTTTAATTAATACCTAATTACTCGTGTTGTTAAACGGTCTCTGTCATTATTCGCCTAAAACCGCTGAAAACGGCAAGTTTTAGTCGTTGACAACAACCATTTCCAGGTCTAGATCGTTGGCGTTGTTGTTGCTGCCGCATATCGTTGGAAAGCTGAAGTTACAAGCTTGAATTTGGGTTAGATCGGCAATCTTCGCCTCAATCCGGTGTATTCCCGAGAGAAAATATGGTCGAACTCTTACGGGAACATCCATATATGGCAGAAGCTCATTATCATACGTCTCGGGGTCTCGAAAACATCCTTTTATGGCGAAAGCTCATTACCATATCACTTCTGTGGATAGCGGAGCGTCCCGAGTGACGTCAATGGATGGCTGTGGGCATGCGCGGTCGGTCACTTCCTTAGCAACGGCTCAGAAGGAAATGGCGGCTGTTTCATCGCTTCAACTGTTTGAAGCGTGAAAAAACAATAAATCATGCCTATGCACAATTTTTGTATCGTTTGAACGTGCCAAGTTGTCAAGGAAATAGTAGAAACGACTCGTGGCTGTAGAAACCGAATAAAACTACAGTTTTTACGCTCCAGAGCGCCACTTCGATGGTGTACAGCCAAGCATTTGCCATTTTCTCTGAAATCAGTTTTCCGGCCGATATCGTTCCTTGTTTTCCCTTCCAAATAAAAAATGTGGGTGGGTGGGCTGCTATGATGAAAAAAAAAATGCTTCTCTCCCAGGTTGTACTGGACATTTATTTGTTGTGCTTGGTGGAGGCAAGGAGAATTAATTTGCATATATTGGTTGTTGGGGTGTACAAAGTTTCCCTTCCGTGGGGGGTACATCTTTTTAAATGGAACAGCCCTCAGTTCTATGTGTGGTGGGTGGTATACAGTGATTTAACATTCAGGGGATGGGATAAATCATACATGTATATGGTCTGTTGGAGGTCTGGAAAAGTTGTCAAGAGATACAAGAGACTGCATGTGAGTCTGATAATCTACTTAGCAATACAGTGGCTCACCAATACCCTGTCATCTTGAACCAGTGTAAATTTACATCAATACTAAGAGCAAAATTTACTCGTTTGGCAATTGGTGCATTTGGTCAAGTGACAAAACGAGATGACGGGGCAGCAGCGAGGCACAGTATGTTTAGGAAAAGCATGTGAACTTGCATTCATGCCATTGTGAAGAGCCTTTGATTAGAGTTTCAGGCTGAGATTATGGAATGGAGTGAATGGTCTGGAGCCAAGATGAACAGGCACTGATATTGTCCCATATCAAGGTAGGTTATACCAAGAACAAAGGAAACCACTATGTACGGTACCTGTCTGAGCTGACATCATAGTTATGGAATGGCTGGTTAACGACCCCGATTATCGGCTTTCCAGTCAGACGATCAAAGGCACCAATCAGAATCAAGACATTTTGTAAACCCTGCATTGCTAACCCATTTTCTTCAACTTTACCGTTCTGTCCTTGTATGTACTGGGTGGTAGAATCTGTATAGAAGAGAGAATACATGTTTAAAGCTTTTTTTATATTTCATATACTTTTAATACTGATAGAAATATATCTACTGTGTTTGGTTTAATTTGAAGTACTTTGATTGCTATTAGGAGTTATGCGACATCATGTCAGGCCAGCCACCCAAAGGCTGAAATCTTACAAGTATTGTTGTCAGGCCAGGTGGTCTGCTGTGCCATCACAAACCAGGGCAGAAAAGAGCACTATTCTAAAGCTACATGTAATAAATCACCAAATACTTCAAATAATACCAAACGAAATATATGTGGATCGGTTCTATATTAAACTACACATAAAAGTGGATAGGAGGTAGAAATAAGCTCAAGAGTGTAAGAGTTGTCCAAATATTGTTATTTTCTAATGCTATTCTGAATTAGTATTTTCTAATGCAAATAAGCTTGATGATAAAATTGGTCGAATCCATGATATTAAGGCATGATGCAGCATAGAGTCAAGTGTTAAAATAGAAGTGATTGAACTTAATGATGCAGCTATCGTATGCTAAAGATTTTCTCAGACTTCAGTCCACTGATCACACTTCAAATGTGAATCACATGAACTGCTTTAAAGTAAGCTTCGTGTCGAGTAAAAAAATTGGCTTTGTATTTGTATTGTCGACGTATTGTGACCTTTCAATGTTGAACGGTATGAGCATTTAACATGGGGAAAACGTCTGTTTCTCTGAACTGGCCTGCACAAACTATTCGGAAGTGGTCAGTTTTTCACGACTGCAATATTCATTTCCGGTCACGAATACTTAGGGAACTTACCGTACTATCAGTAACAAATCTGGAGAGAATGGACCACCACAATTTGAACAGACAAGAAGATTAACCTACCAATGGGGTCTATCCAGATTCCAACATTATCAACGGGTAGACTGTGCTGTCCAGGTTTTATGGGTAACTCTGAGTCTGTCTGAACTTCTGTATGGACAACTTCTGCCAGTAACAGAGCGGCCCTCGAATTACCATCTAACACTTGTTCTACAAGAAATAAATCGGACTTATTGTTGAATATAACACTCCAAACTTTTATGAAGAAGTGAATGTATAGGCCTACTGATATTTCTAAAACAAGGAAACATACATTTGTGATTACCATATTTCTTCTAATTTTTCGAACAGCACTTTCAGACTTTAAAGCAGAATAAAACCCTCTTTATGACAACAGAGGCTAAATATTGTGGCATTGATATGTTATTTATCCCATGAATTGAAAATCTAGCTCGTGGAACTTGTAGAATGTTAGCAGAGTTTCTCTGAGCAGAAGCCTGAAGTTAAGTTTTGCTGTCTGAATAATTAGAAGAAATAGGGTAAGACTGATACATGTATGTATATTGTCCATGTAGGCCTGACTGCCTGTAAGTTCAACCCTTCCAGACCAGGGGTCGATTTCATGAAACCTCACTTGACTGGAGTTTTTCAAGGGCGATTTTCGCACTTGAACAAGTGCACTTCAAAAAAATCTGAAGTTGTGTTTCACCAAACGTTTTTGGCTGCATTTGGTCAAGTGACATTTGAAGCGACCTTTTTGGAACTCTTTTGCGCGGTTTGGTAATGAATAGTACCCTCGCAAAATCAAGACTATGCTCAAAATACTTTATGCATAGGAGCCGATCGGTAGCATTTCAGGTGTCAAATAAATATGTCTATGCCATTTTTAGATCTATGAGATGAGGAACAATGCCCATACGGGCATTATGATGCATGATGGGCACATAAATAAATCTTATTTTTCGACATCATCTCCCTTCGTATTGGTCATTTCAAGTACATTTTTAATTCAAATGTGCTTTTCAACAGAGGTCCAACCACACTTGAACTCAACAGGGATTCATAGAAGTCCAAAATTTTGCCACCGGATACTGAAATTTCAGTATTTTTTTTACCTCAATTGAGTTTTTATCAGTTTTTGCCACCGGCGTCCTGATTGCTATTGAGTTTATTTGTGTTTTTGCCGCCGCCATATGTAATGGTTCTGAGAAAGAGTTTAAAGCTTAGAATAAAGTAATATAAGTTACATCGAATTTGACATAATCATTGAACTGTCATAATTTATTTGAACAAGAATAGAATATTCCATCACCACAAAGTCAGCCTCCTAGGGGTGCAGTCTATCGGAGATGGCTCAATTCCCATTTCCTATCGACAACTGCACCCCAATTACCATCATTGTTTCAGTTATGAACATATTTTTGTCAATTTAAATAATCCATATCCATAGAGATTTCATGTTGTATGAATGGATTGGTTTTTCTTAAGTGGAATTGTGCAACATGACTCAATGTGCATGACAATTTACTAAATTCATTTAAGGAAAATATATCCAAGATAAAACTTGACATTTTAAGAACGTGTTTTACTCCTTCCGGACTGTCTCTAACCCTACCATAGTGCTGTCGATGTCCGAGTGCCAGGCTGTCAAGCAGAGTTGAACCTTTCAAAATGAGTTAAAAAACGCCCCGGTGAATGTCAAGTCGTTGGAATTGACAAATAAAATGAAATAATGAAAGGTATTGATGCACGATACATTAATTTGAAACCCTGAACATACATTCGGAACATATTTGGCATTTTACAGCTTTAGAAATATTTAGGAAACGCAATTTGGCAAAAATATTGTACCGTAACACTCACGTAAGAAATTTTATCACTTTCACTTTACTACCGATGGACGGTCTGTTTTGCTTCATTCCGACTAAATAACTCGTCTAAAATCTGATAGATGTCACGATATGTATTCCTGATTACACTTAGGATAAAGAATACTGAAAATTTATTAAACATTCCGTAAAAATCATGTTGTTTACCCGACGCGTGGTTTCGGTGAGCGAAGCCAAACGCAAAGTTCGGTTCGTAATTTCCCCCTTTGAGAGAGGCACCTCCTTACGGGGTACATATTAATATACAATCAATTAAGAACCACTCAACATTTTATAGCTCAACTATCGTGCTGTGAAGTGAACATTTATTATATAATTCTACAATTGGACGAACTACTATCCTGAAAGTACATTTATACAATTCTACAATTTGGACGAACTACCATCCTGAAAGTGCTGTGATAGTCTAACCATGTGAGCTTCCTAGCGGTGTATGCGATGTACTACTGTGAGTGAATTTATATAGCGGTCACTGAAAGACACCCAAGTACTTTATTCCCCAAGTGCCTCCGCTGGCGAAGGTCTAGCGTAGCAACTACATGTAGTTCCCCCATCAGTCCATTTTACCCTGGACACCGAATCAGTCCAGCGCCTTGTGAATAGGCGAGTATATATGTAAGCGGTCACTGGCGAGGCGCGAACCCACGCCAGCTGTAGCATTCCGGATCAAACACCCTAACCACTCGGCCACGACACGCTCATTGTGATTCTATCGGCGCATGCGTACTCGAGCGATATTTTATGGTTGACCAATCAGTAAGTCGGGTTGCGTCAGGTGATCAGATTTTCGCGGGAATGAATGAAAAGAATTTAAAACACATGATCATTTTACCCAATAACATCGACGCATTTCTACTACATGACCCAAATGTTTCGTGTGTAAATGGAAACACGAGTTGTTGCCCTTCAATTTTTTTTATCTCGAGTCGAACGTGGAGAATGTGTTCCTGTAAACGATCTTGTAAACAAGGTGCGTTTTTACTCGTTTTAACGAACTTTTCTGAATAAATGACGCGCGTACATCTAAAAAAATTTTAAACGGAGTTGTTGGCCGAATTGCGAGTTTTAGCATTCACCGGAATTGAGTTTATAGCTGAGAAATTGAATATTTACTGAGTTAAACGCACACACTTCAGTTTTTTACAGTCCGGTGACAAAAACCGATGTGTATGAATCCCTGCAGTCAAGTGTGATTTCGGGTTCAAGTGAACTTTCATGAAAAGCAAAAACTCAAGTCAAGGGAGGTTTTCAAGTGCACTTCAACTTTCAAGTGCGAAAATTTCCTCAAGTGAGGTTTCATAAAATCAGCCCCAGGATCCTTTCATCATAATCCACATCCCTCAACTGGAGATAAGTGAACAGCAGAATTTTACTTTCTTTCATGTTATCTGACCTAGTTGACCATGACCTGTTGATCTCGAAATAAAATGGATGAGGTATACCTCATGTTTTGAACCAGTTCATACATTTATGATCTTAGAACAGGACATTTTCCATTCTGCAGGTGTTTTTGGACCTAAGCATAGTTGACCATGACCTTTTGACCTCAGAATGAGATAGAATTCTAGGTGAACCCAAAGTTTAGTCCCAATCCATAATGTGGAACTAGGGATTTTTCACTTTTGTGAAAATTTTCTAGCTCAAGTGATATTGACCTTTTGACCTCAAAATAAAAAGGATTCTTAATTGTCATGTACAGAGTGAGTGAGAGAATAGAATTTAACGTCGCTATATCAGGACGAACCAACTAAGCACCACCCTGCCCAGTTGTGTTCCTGCTACTTCAAAGAAGAAATCTGTGAAGCAGCATGGAACCAGACACCCTCCATCCACTGAGGACAGCGCACAAGACACAGACAGGACGCTTACATGGTGCAATAAAGACAAGTGATATTACAGTGCTAGACTTCACATTACCAAGTTGCTTCTCAGCAAAATGCATTGAAGCAACAGGAACCTGAACCCATCCAACCTTGTCATGTGCAGAAAGTTTGGTACCAATCCATAACCTGAAACTGGAAAGATCACACGGACAAGAAAAGTTAACAGACGGATAGATGAACACAAATCTAGATCACAAAATATATGAGTTTGTCTACGGATGAGTGAAAAAAAAGTGAAAATGGAAGATGTACCTCACCTAATAGAGCACTTGTTTCCTCTCTAGTTCCTTTCACCTCCACACATATCGTCTCTCCTAAAGTATTCGTAAATCTGTTACTTTCTTCTCCATGGAAGTTCTTTTCAATACCTGGAAACTGAAATGAAACTAACTCAGTGGGGTACCCTCAAAGTATATACATGTACCTGAACAACATTGTTCATGCTTTATTCAGGATATAGAAGATAATTTTCATACAACCACCTCATTCAACAGAAAACCCAGAAGTTTTAGCTACATGTACTGATTCCAACATTTATACATGTAAATATTTATTTTCTTATCATTCTTATGGAATTTACTTCCATTTTAACATTTTATATGGATATCCTAAATTAACTGTTTCGTATAAACGCTATACCCTCTGATAACAGTACTTTAAAAAGACAACATTCCAGTTTAAATGAATATACCTGTTTATGTAACCTACAATGTACAAACAGAAATGGTGAGGATGCACTTTAACACAAGCAAACTTTTATCTTTCAGTACCTGGTATCATTGAGTTCTGTACCACTCAGTACCATTAGGTTCCACATTGCTAACTAGGTACTGCATCATGAAATTCAAGCTTGGTACTGTGAATACTTTACCCGAAGAGTACCATGCAGTTATCAATCAGTTACTATGTGACAGAAAAAGAAGGTTTTATTCAATTATCTACCAGTGATTGGTAGCCACCACGATCTTTACTGTGCAGTATTTACTGGGGGTTCATTCCTACCAGTACCATGTAATTATTAAGAGGTAATCAAGCCAATATACAGTGTACATGTAACCAAGTGTGAAAAGTTGAGTTGGTATCATAGCAGTTACTGCTTGGTAGACAATCAGTAGAAAATGCGTAGAATCCAATGGGTGATGGGGTTGGTTACCGGTTGGTACTGATCAGTTGAAATCTGATCCGTATTACAAGGGGACATTTCCTACCAGTACCAATTGATCAGTTCACCACCAACAACCTGTCACTGAGTGGTACTGGTTGGTAGCGGTATGGTAAATACAGAGCATGATTTTTTCCAAGATGTACAATGTATATATACCTTCAGACTTATGTCATGGCGGACTGTTTCTTGTACCAGTACATCTGTCAGAGTTTTAAAGTCATGGACAAACCGATCATTCTTTTCTTTTACCGCTTTCTCTTCTACCAGTAGCTCTAGTAATTCCTTCTCGGCTCGGACTGTGCGTGCGATGTTCGCCCCTTTCTCGCCCGCCTGTATTAAGGCCCGCGTCAGATCTCCAACATCCATATAAATTGTCAGTATCTGGAAAAGCAAAATACAGGTGTTAAATAAGAATGAATCTCTGCCTTGTAACCAGCTTGAATTATCTCAGGTGACTGGCTTTATACCACCTGTATTGTAAGGGTAAGTAGCTGGTTTCCATGGAAACTGATCCAGCTTGATATGGTTAAATGGGGCTCACAAGGGTGTGTGCAAAAGGTCCACACAATAATGGAAAACTGGGCTTTTGTGAAATTATAATTCAACCAGATCAAGACCTGCCTTATTTACAATGATTCAATTACCCTAAAAATTGAAATTCAATCATTTCCAACTTCGCGTATGGTACATAATTCAATCAGTTATTCTAACACATTTGATCACCGACAAAAATCATTAAGATACATGTAAGTCCTACAAAGAAATAATGGTTTATGTGCATGATTTTGGATCATTTGGTGAGCTCCCTCTTCTACATACATGTAATTGCCCTGATTTGTGGTAGGACATTTCAACTGAAGTTATTGTACATGTATTTATATACAGGTGCAGGGTATGAAATAGACAAACAAATTCTAGTTGCCCATCAGCAAGCACAGGCAACCAACACATCCAAATGCATTGCAATTTGGATAGAATTTGGTTGCCCAAAGGAAATTTAGGTTGCCCCGGGCAACGGGCTATTTCGCACCCTGAGGTGTACCATTGACATATCATTTTCAAAGATTTCAATTTTGGTTTGAAATACATGTAGCAGCACAAGCTTGAACATGAAAGAATGCTTTAACACGAAAATGTTGGTAGCTGGATTTTCTTAATTTTGAAATGACATACTACATTTATAGTGATGAACAGGCTTGCACAGGCTTCGTGTATAGGTAATTAATTAGTGATTCTCTGAGTAATGAGTTCATTGTAATTCAGCCTCACATCAATTGTGGATGAAAAAAAAAGAAGATTATTCTGTGATCAATTCCATTGAAATTACATGTAAGTTGATGATGTACATGTACATGTAGCACAAGGTGCATAGACTAATCAGGACAATAACTCCAGATTGGAAATCCTCACAGTGTACATGCATTCCACATGAGACACGATATAAATTTAAATTTCAAAGTTGTTAATTCACAAAGTGCTAACACTGACTAATGGAATACATGTATGCACATTGTATGTTCAAGAATTATAGTGAAGTGCCGGTGCTAAAAATATGGCACAAATGATTAAAATGAGGTACCGGGTAAAGAACGACAGATAATTACAATTATATATTATTTTTTGTAGGCTTCAGGAATACAAGTAGATAATAGGTTTCCAAAATTTGGTAGCTGTACCGCACACAGCTTTTCAGATATAGCTGGTTACATCCAAGCATAAGCTTATCCAAGGTTATTTACTGATCATCCAAAACTTGTCCTTTTTAGAGCATAACATTCATTCTGCAGATATTTATAACAGAACTCTACATTCAATCATACATCACAAAATCTTACATTATTACATCAAAAAGGGGCATAACTCCATAAAATAAGGGCCGAGATGATAAACTTTTTGTATGTTTCTAGAATACAACTAGATAAATACATTTCCAAAATTTAACAGCTGTACCGAACATGTATCAGCAGATATAACTTGAACATGACAAAATCAGAGATTATTAAAAAGTTTCCTCATAATTTGGTAGCTGTAACGAACACAGTTAATTAGATACACATGTAACTGGTTACATTCAAGCATTATGCATATGTCACAAAATAAGAGATTACTGTGCTGGAAAAGGGGCATAACTCTGTTGGCTTCTAGAATACAACAAAATAAATAAGTTTCTAAAATGTAGTAGCTATATCAGACACAGTTCTGCAGAGATCTATGTACATGTAGTTGTATACATTCAAGCATATATCACAAAATCAAAATTTAATACATCTGTAAGCAGACCTGCCAAGTCTCACGGATTGGCCGTGAGTCTCCAGATATTTAGAGAGGCCTCCCGGTCTCGCTTGCAAATCTCACAGTAAAACAAAATTTATTCTCTCAAAATCAGACATTGGGCAAATTATGGTTTTATTTAAGATAAAACATAGATGCGAAGTGTCCGATGAAACATTTTTAGCTCTTAGCTCGCAGTTTGTCCCAGAATCGACGAGGTCCGTGTACTGTGGTCCGTATCTTCGGGCGAATAATAGTAGTTGGGGCGCGTGATTGTAGCCAAGGGCGACTACTCATAGTCTTGCCTATTTGTGGCGCGTACTATTCTGAAAGCAATACTGAACACCCTGAACAGGAGACACTGTGCCATGCATTTAAGCCTTCTCAGGCACTTGTACGTTCTGCTATAAGAAGGCTACCTGGCAATACAATCAACATTCAAAATGAACTTCTACATGTATTCTTGAAGTTCCATATACCGGAAATTATGCAAATCTGATTGTGCCAATGACAAATTTGAATCATTCTCTTTAGGTGGTCAGGTTTTTTTTTAAAGTTCTAAATTCTAATCTGCAGGTTGTGGCATTGACAAATTGTGTTGGAACAATCGTTTATCAGGCCTGAAATCCAAAGAACTAATTTTCTCATTAAAATTGCTGTAATTCAGAAATTTGTCTGCTTTTTTTCATGAAAGTGTGGTAATCTCTGATGTCATTTTATTGCCTCAAAATGCCCCAAATGCATTTCTGATGCCCCAGACCCCATGCCTAGGGCGCATGCTCACGCTTTGCGTTCGCATACACTCAAGATATTTAATCAGTCCAACTTGGCAGCTCTGTGTAAAGGGGCATAACTCAACGAAAGAAGCCATTTTCTATAGGTGTCCGACTTGTAACTAGATAAATAAGTTCCCAAAATTTGGTCACTGTATCTCAAGTGGTTTTGCCTAAAATGCAGTACTTAATGCACATCTACATGGAAGTAAGTATCCATGTAAGTTTCAAAGTTGGCCTGGACAATAAATTGTTGATCAATGGATGAATGGGCAGTTATTTTGAGAAGATTTTCTAGTCAAAATTATCCAATAATTGAAGAATATTTTATCACACACAGGTCGATAGGAATATGATCAAGAATTTGTGGAGTGAGTGAGTGAATATGATTTTACGTCACTTTCAACAATATTTCAGTGATATCACGACGTTGGGTCCTATTCCCAAGAATTTGTGAATGTTACTGTACAACTGTCTTCCCATGCAAGGCCTGATCTAGACTTTTAGTTTAGGCACCCACAAGCAGTGCAGAGTGTGGCAAGTTATAGTGAAAATAGGCTGTGTCTGCAGAACTCTCAAAGCCCAAAGAATCTCTGGAAGTATTACATGGTCTAAATACAGCCGGACAACTTGATATTCAGCAACATTACTTGCATTACTGTTGGTTTTAGCCATGTTCAGAGAGGGAATATTTTCTTCTTTTTTTTCTTCATTTGGGCACCTAATCTCATGGCCTGTTACATGTACACGCATATAATCGGCTCAAAAACGGCCGGAATCAGGCCCTGCTTCATGAAACATCATTCATGGTTCAATTGTGACTGCCTGTTACATGTGTGAGTGTGTAGCTTACATCGTCTATCCATCCATCCATAATGATGCCAATTGTTCATGTAGATATAAACTATGGAATTTTCCAGCATATATTTAAACTCCTGTAAGATATCGAATACAGAGCTGGAGACCTAAAATTATTTGTATGCAGGGCACCCCTGAGGCTGAGGCCCTCAAGACCTCTTGAACATTTCTGTCGGTCAGGTGGTAGATAACAACTCCCACTTCAACATATGTATGTACATGTAACTGGCCTTTAGACATGTACACTGCTTAGACTAATTAGTATTGATCACAGGTAATCACGACAGTATGAAATGCTGGAAAAACTGATATCAATCAATATAGTCATATGTACACATGTATAGCAGAGAAATGTGCATTGATTTCTTGTTCTAGTGAGGCTCTACATGTGTGCCCTTCGGCCTTCTAAATACCAACATAAATTTCCTAAAATGAATTCCTTTTACATGTTTAATGTAGTGTACATGAATGCCTAGACTGCTGGTTGTCTCCAATGTGAGAGAGAGAGAGAGAACTTAGGTTTAACGTTGCGTTCAGCAATATTTCAGCTATATAGCGACGGCTGGTTGCCTCCCCTGTGAGAGAGAGAATTAAAGGTTATACAAAATGGTCTCAAAATCTGCTACTTTTTTGTGCTAAATTGTTGTAGAGGTGATTATATAGACTTGTTTTACATTTTTGTATGTTTTCAAACTGCCCAAGGTTGGAAATAGCAGCAGTAAAGTGCGACAATTTCATGCCCCTTTCAAAACGGCGAAAGCTGTGACCGCTTGACCTGTGACGTCACAACCTGATTACGATCTCGCTCAAATGCCTGTTGTGACGTCAAAATGTCAGCAACATCACGCTAGAACTCCCACAGTTGGGTGAATCTTTCGTAACAACGCCCGACGTCATAGACTATGACGTTTATGGCGCAATCGTAATCAGGTTGTGACGTCATGCACCAGAGGTCACGGCTCCAATACGTTTTCCCCCACATGTGTGCTATTCGTGTCCTAAAACCCACTTCGACGACATTATTCGAGAAAAAAATACTAATTTGTTGTTTGGAACACTACTGGGTATGTTCTAATGCAAAGTAGTATAGAGTCATTTGGTATAACCTTTAAGGTTTAACATTGCGTTCAGCAATATTTCAGCTATAAAGCGACGACTGGTTGCCTCCCCTGTGAGAGAGAGAGAGAGATAATTAAGGTTTAACGTTGCGTTCAGTAATATTTCAGCTATATAGCGACGGCTGGTTGCCTCCCCTGTGAGAGAGAGAGAAAGAGAATTAAGGTTTAACGTTGCGTTCAGCAATATTTCAGCTATAAAGAGACGACCGGTTGCCTCCCCTGTGAGAGAGAGAGACAGAATTAAGGTTTAACGTTGCGTTCAGCAATATTTCAGCTATAAAGCGACGACTGGTTGCCTTCCCTGTATATCCATAGAGTAGACAGGTTAAAGCCAGCATTTCGGTTCGTTGCAAATATGGACTGAATTTTGAATTCAAATTCTATTGGCTAAATTATAGTTTATGGTAACAAACTGCGAACATATGTACAGAACAACTTTCAAGAAAATTTTGAATTTGAACACGCAATGGCCCCATACCCTGATGACTTATTATCTCTTAATCACGTGATGAATTGTATATTCATTCATCTGCATTCATGACATGTGATCACTTATCTAGAAATCTGTCATCGCTTATAACATGAAACCAGTTAAATTGTCAGTGTCAACGCAAAGTACATGTGCCGCAAGGCATGAAGTCCTAGGCTATGTAACCCAATACATTAAATTAAAGCTTGCTCTTCCGACTGTGCCATTCCAGGGACCTCGCACTGGCAATTAAGTTCATGTCATGTTACATGAGGGCGGTGACAGGCTAATTGAATTGCATAAAGATCCCCACCAGCCATGGTGGCCATTTAATTGTCATGGATGTTGGGGGCCTGCATTGCATCAAGGAACAGTGGGATTTTATTGACATGGCCTATGTCATCAGGTTTCAGGACAATTAGGACAAGCAAACTGACGTGCAAAATGAGGACCAGTTAATTAAATGTCAGTAGTTTTTCTATCTACTGGTCTCAGGCAAATTAAAGGGATATAACTTTAGTAAGTAGCTAAGTAAATTAATTATTTCATGGCAAAAAAAAAATGACATACCCTGCTAGCATGTGCACACAGATCTAGAAACAGTCCTCTGCCTATCACTTCTGACAGATGCTAGCTGAATGTGTGATGTGCGAGACATTTGAACTCAGTTTGTAAACTACACACATAAGTTCACCACCGGTGAAAACATTGTGACCGGAGTGGTACATGTATGGTACCATAGCATTGACTACATCTTCACCGTAATGGTACCATGGCGGTACCGGAGCGGTCGGTCAGTTGTTGTGTGTCCGCTCTGGTACCGCCACGGTACCGATATGAGGACGACGTAGTCACTGCTACGGTACCATACCGCTCCGGTCACAATGTTTTCACCGAAGGGGAACTTACGTGTGTAGCTACTGCATCTACATCCCTGACATTCACACATGTTCACAGCATTAAAGCTTGTCTTCATACATGTATGTAATTTTTATTGGAGTGCTGGGGAGATTACAATATTTAATTAAAGAGATTTATCATTTTGAAAATATCAAAGTGACTGATTCATATGTGTAATATATCTATGTAATAAATGATTTGCTGAAAATGAACAACATAGGAAAGCAAAATATGTGGTGAACTGATCCATGCCCTCCATGGTTTGTACAGATATCTGTTCAATTATTGCATAAATATTTGAAAACTAAAACTGATATACATGTAGGCCTACACCTTTATTGGGGCATTCGAGAAGTCCATGCCTCGTCACAGGGAGCTGTCCCCCCCTCTGCACTGAGGGCAAGCTTCCATTAAGTTAACATTAAAAAATACGGCAAAATTTCCGTAAATATAAAACTAAATTTTCCTAGCCACTGTTTTTCACGTATTTGGTAACGATATTCATCTCATAAAAACCTACAAAAGTTTCAAAAAAAATCGCGGACAGAAACAAATATATTTACCAAAATTAACTTTCGACAAAGTTAAACCATGTACAGATCTTGCCCCCAGTCAGTCAGCAGAGGGAGGGAAAGTTAAACAGCCATTCTTTTGTTCTCGCTCAGGGTGAACTTCCACAATGACTGCCATCTTGTTTGTAGAGGCATAGCTCTGGACCTCTAAAATTGTCAAATTTTGATGCAATAAAATACTGACACGATTACTGACTGATTTGAATGAATTCATGCAGCGTAGCTCCACAGAATGGCACATTCCAGGCAACTATCAACCTCCGATTAAACCATCAACACACAAATGTTGTCCCACCACCATAAAAAACATACTGTGAATGCCCAGAATGTTTTACAGAGCCGTATTGTAAATAAGTAGCCGCTGTGATGATGTGAAAGTTGGTCGTCTCCTTGGAACTTTTACCTGGAGACTCCAGTGAAGTGTCTCAGATGTGTGGGCAGTGTTATTTTGTGTGCCGAAAGGCGAAATATCAGCAATTTATTTATACTGGTGAGTGTGGTTGTCAGTTCTTCATTTTCTCAAATCTCATCATTTGTCAACGTCGTTCAAGAGCAAGATTTCTGCAATTGGACTTTGACTTCATTACCAATGGGACTGTACAGCCCAATTGAACAACCAAATAATAAAAGAAAGGCGGTCAGTCACCCATAAATTTCGACTACCCCCGGTCCCGGAGCACGTTGCAATGAGGCTAAATTTCATTGGGAAATTAAGAAACCGATGGATTTAAAGCAACAATCTTAGACAGTCATCATACTCACCTATATATATAGTCAGAAGTTCGATAAATATATCGAATGTATTGGAAAAACGACAATTTATAGCCTCTTTCTTCCGTCGGTTTCCGGATTCGGCAAACCACCTGTGTAGTCTGCCTTTGACGTCATCAAAAAACGCGTACAAGCCCATAATGCATTTGGAAATTTATAGAATGCGATGGCTTTTCACGTACTCTTCTCAAAATCCGTCTAATTTATACGAATAACTATGCCATCCTTGTATTCTGTATAGCTCAATTTAGTCCAAATTTGTCGTTCTATGATTAAGAAATACAATTTTTAATGCAAAATGGGTAATTCAAGAGGAATATACATGTAAACGTCAAAGTCAGAACAGACTTTTGAGATCAGTATAAGGAAACAACCTCTTATACGTTTTAGAAATGAAAATCATATGGTTGCGTCAGAAACTCAATATATGGAAGAAGCTGAAATGATTTTGGTCCGAAAATGACAGATAACAGTCTTTACAATTGTTTTGTAAGTCTGCATATTGTACAAAACGGTGAAGAAAAAGCCGATTTCTGATTGATAAAATGGCGACTTCGAGTGCACGTAGGTTGACAGCGCCCCCTGTTGACTGCGGTGGAAGATGGGCTCAAGGAAAACTTCCACGTGCTGAGTAAGTAGTGAAAGCAGTTGAACCTTGCAAAATGCCTGGACAACGTGGTGGTAGAAGAGCAGGACATCAGCCCCACATGAATGCTTATTATGACCCAGAATTTGATGCAAGAAGATATTCACACCCCTCGCATCAGTATGGGTCAAACACCAACAATGGAAAAGCTGGGCAGTCAAATAATAAAGGGCATGGTCAACAACCTCCCCCACAGGAGTATGATGAAGGACGAGGGGAGGTCAGTAGCAAGAAACGGAAGAAATCTAAACACAAGTTGAAAAGGAAACGCGCAGATAAGGAAAAGGAACGGGCGGAGAGACAACAGCAAAAAGCTGAGAAGAAAAGTGCTAAGCCGGTAAAGTCTTTGGTTAGTTATGATGACATTAGCTCAGACTCGGAAGTTGGGTCACCGGACAATAGTGGAACGACCCCTAATAAAGAGAGGGAGGGATCTCCTGCATCTGCGATTAAATCTTATATGTTTGAAAGGAGTCACAGTAATTCACCAGTTGAACAAAGAAGAGACAGTTCTCCTTCTGAAACTAGTGGCAGTGCTGTTAATGCAAGAAAAAGTAAAAAACGGGGACATTCCCCACCGGAATCCTCCCCAGCTCCGGCACCACGCGCCTATGTCGAACCTCCAAAAGCATATGCAAATCCTCCCAAAGCATATGCTGATCCTCCAAGAGCTTACGCCGACCCTCCCAAGTCGTACAGGGAAGACTACAGGGACCAGAATGACAGTCCACGCAAAAAGTACCGTTCTCAGCAATGGTCGCCAAATCAGGTTCGAAGAAAAGGTGGAGACGGCAGTCCATATTCTAGGTAAGATTTGGGTTACTTCAGGTAAGCAGGCAGTCCATATCCCCTCTTCTAATATGAAATAGACACTGGATGTGACCACTCAGATCCTCCCCACTCATTTCCGTAAGGGAGAGAAAATGTGAGATTTGGCCGATGAGTGAATAGGATTTATTGTCATTTTCAACATTATTTGAGTTCTATTGCGACAAACCAACTAAGCACCACCCAACCAAGTTGTGATGTTGCAATATCAACTTCAACACTGGTTTTGGCAAGATCTCGACCAAATCTTGCAATCTCAATTAAATCTCGCGTTCTTGCCCCATTGTCAACCTGTTCAAAACTATATTCCTGGCAGGAGAAATTGTTAAAAAAATATCCAAAGTTTGTCGTGTCCGAGCAACCGCATGTTGTAGACCCGATCATGCCGAGGACCGGGCAAGTCCAATTTTCGCCCATAGGAGCCGGAGAGTGGTAGCGTGCTAGGGGAGATAATTCTTCCTTCTGCTTTCAGTGCAGAATATGCGGGATGAGTTACTTCCCCTAGCGCTGTGCCTCTCCTGTGGGTGAAAATGGACTTGCCCGGTTGGTTTCACAGCAATGTGCGTCAGTTGCTCGGACGAGACGAGCTCTGGCGATTTTTTTTAACAATTTCTATTGTCAGGGAAATATTTTTGATGACAAATAATTGCACAGATAGAGTTTGGAATATATGGTGAGTTTCGACAGCTAATGTGTTATATTAACTGATAAATCCACGAAAACCTCGCCGCAGCGTAATGTGAGACCGACAGTAATCCGTTCAGTGGAGTACAACTAACCACATATCTGGTTTGATGAATATATCTTATTGCCCAGATTATTGAGGCGATTCTTGGCTTTTGAAGCAGAGTAATCGTCCTTGAGATGTATATGAGAGTCGAGAAGAAAAGCAACGAAATTGCTCTACCGTTTTAAAACATTTCATGGTAAACGAAAATTTAGCATCCATGCATAAATAGCCAGTCGAAATGGCTATTCTAAATGGGGCAGCTGTAGATGGAGAAAACCATCCATGAATTGATGTGATATCTGACGGTCGTAATTCATGGATGGAGCGCCAAGTCATAGTAAAACACAGGGTTCGAATTTAAGAAAAATTTGAACCAGTCCGCCGGACTGGTGAGCCAAAAATGTAACAAGTCCGTAAATATTTTTACCAGTCCGTTAATATTAAATAAAAGATGATGTGGGAACATTTGTCATCATGAATATTTTGTGCTCTGTGATGGTTGCTACTAAATAAGAAATTAATAATTGTGCATTTCTTGAGCGCGTGTGAAGATAATCACAGACGACAAACCCCGTCGGCTAGACTTCGACAGCGACTTTGACTGCACGTGTCGTCGCGAAAAACACTGCTTCAACAAACGCCATTTCAAGCCAAAAAAATCAGTAGATTTCTTTCGAAGTTGATGGAGAATATGTTTAAAATTGTCCTGGTAAACATGATCAGGTCGACAAGCGTAATCATGTTGCTGATTTCTCGATTCCCGACCTGGAATTGGGAGCTTTATTTTCTGAAAAGATCGCCAGTCTGCATTGCCATGCTGCATTACAGTCACACTTTACGGTAATTGCTGACAATGTTCGCACCACTTTACGGCTGTTGTTGTTGTCGTAAAATGCGGCCGTGGTCGTGATTTCGTTGGAATTTGCTGGAAATTGTTTTAGACTCGCACGATTTATTTAGACTCGGTCGAGTAACCGAAAACAGATATTTCGTTTTTCATTCTTTACAAATTGTGCGGAGATATCCAGAGAAATAGTTTACACAATGAACGGAGAGCTTTTTTGTTACCAGTCCGACGGACTTGTTGTTCAGTCACTCACACCAGTCCGTTTGATTTTTTACCAGTCTCGGACTGACGGACAGGTGCCAAATTCGAACTCTGAAACAGCGAGTAGAAATCCAGCCCCCCTCGCCTGACGAGGGGGATGGTATTTACGCTAAAAATACGGCGAAAGCATCCAAGTTTAGCAACTTACTATCTCCTCAGATCATTATCCTATCCATAAACACCGTTTATTTGGGTATTCGGCTCTGTTTTGTTGAGATAGCAGCATAAATCCACACCTACTGTACCGTTTTCTTCCATCCGCCTCTGTTCATTCGAAAGTTAGGCCAACAAGCATGCGCACACGATACACTTCACGTCATAGTCACGTGACTCTCATTTGGCGACCCGTCATCATCCGCGCACTTCCTCCACACGTGGTATTGTAGCTGACAGGCGCGATAGAATCATGGCAGAAGCGGCTAACTGATTACACGCGTGAGAATAATCCTGCATTTTAAAACAATTCTTGATAGTTATTCCAGGTATTGTGTAATAAATATCCCTTGGATTGCGCCCGAGAGGTGATAATGAGCTGTATTAACTGCAACCAGGAATTCATTCGTAAGTCTGACCATGGATATAGCAGGCATCCGGTAACCTCAACATTAAGGGGGTCCGATTTAACCGTGAATGAAGCACTGACAGCAGAATTTCTTAATATCAAAGCCTTCACCCCGGAGAAAGAGAAACAATTTATATGTTCCATGTGTTTCAACTTGCTCGGTCGGGTAGTTAGTAGGAGAAGGGAGGCCACCGCTGCAAAAGTAGATTTGGTGAAACGGTGCGCGGATGACGACGGGTCGCCAAATGAGAGTCACGTGACTATGACGTGAAGTGTATCGTGTGCGCATGCTTGTTGGCCTAACTTTCGAGTGAACAGAGGCGGATGGAAGAAAACGGTACAGTGGGTGTGGATTTATGCTGCTATCTCAACAAAACAGAGCCGAATACCCAAATAAACGGTGTTTATGGATAGGATAATGATCTGAGGAGATAGTAAGTTGCCAAACTTGGATGCTTTCGCCGTATTTTTAGCGTAAATACCATCCCCCTCGTCAGGCGAGGGGGGCTGGATTTCTACTCGCTGTTTTACTATGACTTGGCGCTCCATCCATGAATTACGACCGTCAGATATCACATCAATTCATGGATGGTTTTCTCCATCTAGGGCAGCTGCAGCTATTGATAGGTTGTCAAGGGAGATAACCTACTACAAGCATTCTTGCTCTACCAACACAGTGAAATAGCACAGCTGAGGCAATTGCGTGATCACTAAATAGCTCAACCTTCGGCGAGTGAAAAAATTATCTCATCGCCAAATTGGCGAGTAATTTGTTATGTCTGGTAGCCAAATGGCTAAGGAAAAAAAATGTCAAATTTCGACCACTGCTAGTGCTAAGCATTTAAATTTATGCCTCCCTCAATATTCCAGAATTTAAGATGCTTAAAATCATACGAAAACACCATATCTTATCGCGATATTTTCATACAGCATCTGCCTGAATCTTCCCTTCACGGGGAGATCAAGGGCGACTAATAGTCTATCCTGTTCTGTTGCACCTTCTCCAATATCATAAGGCCTCTGTTAATTAATCTTTAGTTTCTCATGACCTTGAGAGGAAATTATGATGATGCTGAATGCTGTAATTATTAATTATTAATTATTTGGCTGCATTAAGACATTGCAATAAAAAAGAAGCTATGTACGTGGTAAACTTCGAGCACCAATGGAAAGTTTATGTCAACTTTGATATGTCAAAGACAACTATTTCCCTAATTTCTGCAATTAGAAATGCAAAAAGCTTTGTTGTTGACTAAATCATGTGAAATTTAAATGGCACCTGTGACATTATATCATAGAATTTATATCCAAGTAAACACCCTTTTTAAAGAAGGAAAATTTGAGGGGAGTTCACCAGTATCCCAACAAAATTTAGTTATATTTATCAATAGTCTCCCCTTGTAAAATTGCTGCTTCCAATAAATTAGAATCAACCACCAGAGTCCCGTTGAAATTATCAGTTAACTGAAATGTCTGCATAGAAAAACGTCAGCTTGTGAACAGAAGTCCAAAGAAGCCAACAATATTATTTACCATCGAAACGAACTGAAAAAAACCCAGTCCAATTCCGTTTCGTAACAGGTCCAACTTTTGCATGCATCGGACTAACGCGCAGGACTTCACGCGCAACCGGAAGTAACTTTGTCGCGGGAAATGTTGACAGAGAACACCAACAACAATGGCCAAAGATCGGCTTGAAATAAATTTTCAATGGATTATTTCGTGGATTGTCCATTCCTTCAGATAGATATAGTCTTCAAAAAGGTATTTACGAAAATTGATCGCATTTTATCGTTTTTGTTGGATGAAATCCTACTTGCGGCTGCCGCATGCGACAGGCAGATTTTTTTGCAACCTGTCGCCGGAAAAATTCACTTGCTGGCGGAAGGTAGGCATGCGTTCTTTCGACCGTTGCCTTTTTCTGCACATTTTTTATTTTTTTTGCAGCAAAAAATGCCAAATAATTAAAACAATGCGTAATTATTGTTACGACAAAAAACATGCGGGCGGGTCATGAGAAGCTAAAGATTAATTAACAGAGGCCTAACCAATGTAGTGAAAATGACTCCTGAATACATTTCTTCTTGTGAAAGTCTTGCCAGACTTTAACTCATTCGGTACCAATGACGCCAAAAGGCGACAAAATAATTCCCTGTCTCAACCCCATTGACAACTTTTGGCGTAATTTCTTAGAGCCTCCCCAACCCCAATGACGCCAAAAGGCGACATCGCTGCTTCACCGTCAAATAAAACCCACTCCGTTTGCAATGTAGCATTTTACGCGAGCACCTCGAGTGAAATTTGCCCAAATGTATATATTTTTGAAAAGCCTAAACCTTCAACATTCGGATTATCAAAGAACGTTTTCATTCTGACAAACAAATAAAACAAGATCGAGAGTGAAACGAACAAATAATGGGGGAAATGTGGAACTACAAAATTTTCACAATTTTACTGTCTGCGTAAATGTTGCTGCAGAATGTAAATTCACTGAGTCATCCCGTTCAAATCTCTCTATTGCTGAAGTATAATGTGTCCAAGAGACCATCTAATCGTTCCATCCAGATGAAATCCATCAGATCCACTCCGTAAACTTGATTTCCACATTTTTCCAACACATGTGTCGGTAAAGATTGGCCATTTTCATCTCGCGCCATGCTTGAAACGAGTGTAATGTCGATTTGATCAATCGCGTGCCTTCGTTTTAGTCACGTGCCTAACAACAACCAACCGAAGCGCTGAAGTGTCGACGTGGTTCATTGGCGCAAATATCAGATTCGTCTATTTATATCCAATCGTAGCTTTCGTAATATTAGCCATCAATTGTAACTATGACGAGATTGGGAAAGCCCAGGGAATCACCTTTCCAACGTGACCTAGATCATGAAAAACAACCGCTGGAAAGCGGAGATACACGCCTTCAAAACCCCTGAAACTCTTCGCAATTTAGCGAAGTCTCTCATCTGGAAGCTGCGTTTATTCTGACAAATGTCCACGAATAAATGAGTATTCATCGGTTATTTCTGGGCATTGTAATCAAAGAAATATATGCTCACAATCTTCGGAAATCACGTAGGTTTGTGCTTTTTTTTTACGTGGTGGTGGTTGTTCATCGAAACAGCCGACGATTGCCATTGGGAGTATCATTTTGCAAATTACGAACTTGTCGGTGAGTTCACTGATTTTTATTGTGAATAAAACTGCATTTCTTGAGGAAAATAATACACACACATAGTTTTTGTTGAAATATATTATTCAAAAAGGACATAAAGCAATAAGTTTCAGAATGTCTGGGATCTGAAATGCAGACAAAAACACATGAACGCCTTCTGTTTTGGATATAATTATTCAACTTTACTGACTGCCCGGAGCTGGAAGCAGTGGGGTTCAGGCCAAGAAAACTATCTGGGGCAACCACCTCGCTGGGGGTCTAATAACACCCCAGCCACCAGTCAGATTTTTGGACCGGATTCGGGGCCTTCGCGCACATCGCCGGAAGTGACATCATCAGGCCATGACATTTGAGATCATTGCGTAACCCCAAAAAGGGTTACGGGTACTGCAGTTGCGTAACCTATGGGTTAGGTTACGTCAAACTTGACTGCGTAACCCAAAGGTTACGTGAAAAGGTTACGCAGAATTTAACAAAATGCTGTATGTCATCAATGTAAGCAACCACCAGAACCTGGGTTAAATGGACTCTGTCAGTGTCACCACTTTATGGACTCTGCTTAATTTCATTCAAGATTCCTGTTTTGGTCCTTACAAGAAATAAAAAAAAGTTTTATAATTATAATAAAACACTGTATTTTTTATTATTTAATCAGTTTATTTTGGTCAAGGCATTTAGCAATATTTCAACCATAATCTGAATATAGTTTGTGTGATGTGGTTGAATACTTGCAGAGGTCAGTCTTTGGAGGTTGACAAATTACGAAAGTATAAAAACGAAAACTGGACTCCTGTCATGTACGTCGTCGTCAATGAACTACAGTTTTCTTTTGGAATTTTAACTTTAGAACATAACCGGTAGTTTTATTTCAAAGTATATCTCACTACCAATCTGATTAAAACTCAGACTTAATAAACCGTTCCTCTATCGGCAGGGTGCGAAATAGCCATTTGCCCGATTGCCCGGGGCAACTAGAATTTTTTTCGGGCTACCTGTTTATGACAGACGGTGTTCCGGCGGGCAACCTCGTTTTTTGGTGAAAAAACAGAAAAAGTCTGCAAGTCTGTTGATAGGATCGTCTCATATCATACAAGGACTATTTGCTAGGCTGAAAAGAAGGCTGTGTTGAAAGAGTTTGATGTCGGCAAACAGTTTTCAGGGCTCGAATTGGCGGCCTGCAAATTGCAATTTGCAGGCCAAATTTGAGGTGTTGCAGGCCATGTGAAAATTCGCCTGCAAAAAAAAAAAAAAAAAATTGCAGGTCATAATTTCTGTGGCAGAAATTGTTATTATCTTCTGTTCAGTGGATATTCTGGAGATCATTTTCGTCGACGGCATGTCCAAAAGGTAGAAAACTTTTCATCTTTTTCAACACAAAATACATCGTCGTGGTCGAGTTCAGATCGATGGCAAAAGTAAATATGTTCAGGGGAGTCTGCTCGCGCATTACTTGGAAATAGAGAACTGTTGTCTCCCTTTACTGTCCTTACGCATGCGTGCGCCGCTGTTCTAGGAATCCTATTTGTTGCTGAGAGACTGGCCAAAATGAACTGACAGATTAATTTGCCGGGCTGCCAAATAATGAAATAAATTGTGTGATGGCAAAAGTATCAACTGTACGATCGTGGGGGTTTAGCGACTGGCTCAAACCAGACACCTCCAACTATAACGTATTATTTCATTAATTATTTCACGTGAGTTCGGTGTTTATTATTAAAAAAGACACTTATTTATGTGAAGATCGCCTACAAATGTAAAACAGAGCGTCATTTATTCAGAAAAGTTTGTTGAAACGCGTAAAAACGCACCTTGTTGACAAGCTCTTCCAACGAAAACCCGGAAGGCAATCTCAACGTTAAAGATGTCAAATTGAAGGGCAACAACTCTGCTTTCACTCTTCACAGCCTTTCTCGTGTCGGGTGGTAAAAATGCGTCGATTTTATTGGGTAAAATGGTCATGTGTTTCGAATCCTTTCCATTCAACCTCAATAAACCCGCGAAAATGATGATCACCTGACATAATGCGACTTGCTGATTGGTCAAACTGTGACAACTGCTCATTACCATAAAATATTCACGAGTTACGCATGCGCCCTGGCCGATCTCGACGGAGTCTGAATGGCGCTGGGTTTCGCTGCGGGAAGCCACACTTCGCGTAAACGAAAGGATTTTTACCGATTTACTTGGAATATTCAATAAATATTCAATGATCGTTATGCTACGAGTAACCAGGAATACATACTGTGACATCTATAAGAATTTAGGCGAGTTATTAAGTGGAGATGAAGCAAAACAGACCGTCCATCGGTAGTACTCTCATGCTCTGAACGTGATAGAATTCTAACGTGAGTTTTACGGTACACAATTTTTCCGAATTACGATTCCTAAATATTTCTAAAGCTGTAAAATGACAAATATGTTCTGAATGTATGTTCAGGGTTTTAAAATGATGTATCGTGCATCAAATACTATCCATTATTTCAATTTATTTATCAATTCCCGTGACCAGACAGTCGCCGTTGTTTGAGCCCCATTTTGAACAGTTCAACTCTGCTTGACAGCATGGCACTCACACGTCGACCAGCGTATAAGTGGCCGACAGGACTAGGGTTAAGTGTAAAGTCCGTTATTGAGCTGTGGTCCATCAAAGAATTTCGAAAATCTTATTAAAAAAATGCAGGTCAAATTTTGCAATTGCAGGTCATCTTGGATTTGACCTGCAAATTTTTTGGAAGGGGTTTTTTTTTGCAGGTCATCTCTCATGCTCTAAAGCGAGCCCTGGTTTTGGTCTTGGGAAGATGGCAAACCGAATGTTGACGTACGGTAACGAAAACTGAACACCGCATAATTCAGTTGCCAACGAAACTACATCCAAGGTTGACTTTGTTGATGGTTCACAAAATTTACTGTTAATCCTTTTCTGATGACTATTATCGAATATAACAGCTACAAATATACATTTACCTCAAGGCTAGATGAGATAACATTGAAAATTTGTGATTTGCACATGTGGTCAGCCATCAGGCTCATGGTTATCCCCCCTTAACAGTAACATTACATGATTATCTCCCCTGTAAAGTAGCATCTGGATGTAAAAGTTTAACTTAGCAGATGAGAGATGGTCACCATGAGTTGACTTATTCATTATCATATTTTAAACAAAGTATAAATATCATCTTGCTCATAGCTACTTACTACAGATTTTTTTATTTATTTTTTTCATTTTCTTTATATAGACAGGTTTTTTCAGACGAAAATCCTTTATCGAACTCAATTTCAAAACTTGAAAAACTCAATTTTTTTTGCGCGCCTTTGGCGCGCTAAAAGTACAATAAAACTCAATTTTTCAACTTTTTAGTCGTGTAGTAGATATAAAACTCAATTTTTTATTATTTTAGTAGTACACTCCAAACAATCTTTTATTTGATCGCTTTTTCATCGCAGAGAAAAATACAAATGTTAAAAATGGCATAATAATAAACATGAATGTCCATTTTGTTATGCATGTACTTCAGAGTGAGGTATGGAGGTTCACACAAATAAACTACTGAAGTGTAATTGCTAAAGTAAATCCCATGCAACACATGCGGATATATGGAATGGACTGATAAATTACATGAACCAAAACTGACTGAACGGATTGATCATTGAGTCCAAGATCAATAAATATATGAATATCCATGATATGTTAACATTTCTGTATTTATCATACCAGCCATAATTTCCATTGCGACTGCGTTGACAAAGCTACTGTGATCTCAAACTGATGATCTATCATATGCAGTCATTTTACAGACATGTGATGGGGTTCGGGTTAGGGTTTTCCCGATCAACTGTAATTTACAATTTCTGCCCAGATGCTGACCTAAAATGATCTTTATTTGGGGATAAAAATTGACATAGAGTGCAAGGTGGTTTCCCTCTACGCAACTGCTATCCATACAATTCCTTCTGCGTTCATTCGTATATTTAATTGATTGTAATTCTTCGGGACCGTAACTCGTCGGTGTGTACCTTCCTTTCGTCGAACTGTCAAACGATTGTCACGTTGCCTTGGTAGGGTCAAGGTTGTTTATTAGCCAATCACGGCGCTACAGAGGGCGCTGGTCGGGAGCCCGCGAAAGAGTGCGCTACTTCACACTAATCCTGGTTTCCGAATGCAACAAGGGAGACAACTATTTATTGATGCAGTATCTCTGTCGAAGGAAAATGGCTGCCAATCGCTGTCGAAAGATGTTAAATAAAAATGGAAAGGTAACGATCGAATCTTTTACCCCAAAATTGTTGATGTCTTTCGTTATGATTCCAACAACGATCCTGGTTTACGTAAGGTATTCAGACATGATGTCTTTATATCGCCCTGTCTCTGCAATTGACCGCAACGTCGGCCAAAAAAAATTCTTGCCGGCAGACGCAAATTATATATTTCTTCCGACTATTTTTTCACAGAAACTCAATTTTTTTTTCACAGAAACTCAATTTTTTAGCGCGCCTTCGGCGCGCAAACTATCAACCCCAGAAAATACTCAATTTCCGAGAAAAAAACTCAATTTGAAAAATTCCAAAAACTCAATTTGTAATCGTTTTTCATCGGGGTTACCCCGATGAAAAACTGTCTGAAAAAACCCCTGATAGATGTAGTGCAATTAATTATCAATTACACAATATTAAAATGAGTCATTTGAAAGCATATTTATCTATAAAAACTCTGAATTCTATCCTGTCATGCTGTAGGAACCCTGGCTTTTCACTTACATAAATTTCTCATAACTTCATAAATTAATTTTATGAAATGAGCTTACTTAGATTTGATTTCATGGCAAATTGTTGCTGCAATGGTGCCATTGCGTTGGTTGTTGAAAAGGTTTAGAACTGCCAATTGAAGATCAAACAAAAAGATTCAGTGATGGTCTAGTCTGTACATGATCATCAGATTGTCACAGTTGAATCATACTTGTTTTGTCGAGTCTGATTTTGGGTCCAAATAAAGTACATATATTTTCGGGCAACTTAAAAATTAGCCGGGCAACCTGAAAATGAGGTTCAGGTTGCCCTTGGGCAACCATAATTATTTTTCTATTTCGCACCCTGATCGGACATGTCGCTGATTAAGATCTGGGACAGTTCCTATAACAAATCCGTCAGATGAACTCCGAATCAAATAGTTTCCGGGTCAAATAGTCGCCCAATGAGACGCCTCGTAGTATAGCGTGACGGCTAATCTCCTAATCTCCGAATGTTGTTGTGATGCAGTTATGAACTGATTTTATGAAACAAAATAACCGTACCTATATATCCAGCAGTGCAAGAAATATCCCTTGACAGGCCCTAATCTAGCACCTCCCAGCGTCCGATATTCGGACGCTGCCGTTGGCTTCGGGTGCCCTTGCCGCTGGCAAAAAAAAAATCATTACCCGGTGACCAGTTTTCGTCATTACCACGTGTTGCGCAAAAGTCCAATTTTGTGTGCCTGGCAGACTTCTATCATTGGAATTGCGACCTCCATTTCTGAAATATTATCTCAAATCAAATTCCCATATACAAGTTTTAATCTAAAAGAGTAAAACGTAAAGTTTCTCTGTCATTCACTTTCGTTTCGGCTCTCGACATCACGCATGTTCAGGGCCACACGCTTGTGGTATTGCGTCTTGGTTAGGGCCCTAGAACCAGGACAGGAAGTGCAAGGCGCTGTTCAAGCAGCCGCTCAGCTCGTCGCAAAAGAATTACAATGCCAAACTCCACGTGATATGAAAGGGACAAACAGCGGGCTCTAGACAAGTCCGGTGCCTATACGATGATGCTAACATCGTTGTTTTGCCGGCAAATTAGTAAGAAGGAAACGGCTAGTCCCACTGAGGCAGATGACACTGGCGGGCTTCACAAACTCCAACACCAAGCGTACGTACAACTCGTACACAGTTGCATGTGCCTATCAAATTACCTCCGTTGATGAAATCAAGTGTTTATTCATTGATATCCTTTGATCTAAATTAAGAAATAATGGCATATCTTTGGAACACAAATTCTGCAAGACAATATAACATTTTGAATAGACGTAATATTACTTTCACAGGCAAATACTGAAATAGACCTACAATTGAAATAAGATTCATGAGCATTAAATTAATTTCATTTCACTGGCTTCTATAATTTTTATTTACTAACTTCATTTTGACCAATAATTTGAAAATGCAAACAATTTGTAAAAAATTACTACACATAAAAAAATCTGAAAATACAGACAGCAATTATACAAAAGGCATGGTGAAACTTGTACCAGAACAAACTATACATATTTCCAGGTTTTAAAGAGATTTGGATAACCAGAAGTAAAATGAGGTATTGATAATTGTGTGTATATCAATCAGGATACTGAATATTCTTCCATTTTATCTGTGTATGGGGTTTTATTTATTGCTGAAACTTCAGAAAAGAGTTTCAAAATGCTTTCAGAGAGCATCATTTATCAGTTCATTCACAAAAAAAATCCGCGAGCTGCGAGGGGGGGGGGGGTCTCTCCCCCCGCAGGCTCTCACGGCGAGCGAGGCTTCGCAACTTTGATTGCCCCTCACCCGGATTACCAACCCCTGCCTTTCATTTCTAGATTAGGGCCTGCTTGATCTTTTCACCTGGTCTGTCATTAAATAAAGAGAGCAACGGGGAATAAAGAGAGCAACGGGGAATAAAGAGAGCAACGGGGAGCAAATAATAATCTTCGGTGATCGCTCATGAACTGGAGTCGACAGCAAGAACTTCGTCAGCCGCCTGCACGGGGGTTGGATTTTTCTGCGTCTCGTCCGTACACTCGGCAACATAAAGATTTCCCGTAGCCGGTAGGAAGAACGGCTGTACAGTGTCTTTTTACGTAGCATGCAAGAAAACATCCAGTTGCTCCTGCTTTAATGCGGGCACGCATGGCACACCATAACTTTCGATCTCGCCCTTGAACTTGGCCGCCACTGAATATAGGGCGCTTTCCATTTCGCGTAGCCGGCGCGGCTGCTGGCAATGCCTTGATTGTGCACGTTCCATTTACTGTGCCCGAGCCGAGCAATGCTGGCATTGCCTCCAAATGGAAAGCGCCAATACAGGCTCTTCGCCTGTTGAAGCTGGACTGTGATTGGTCGCCAGTCTGACATGCGCGACTTAATCAGCGACATGTCCGACAGAGGAGCAGTTTATTAAGTCTGAGTTTTAATCAGATTGATCTCACTACTATCAGCGAAGAAAACCACATGGTAAATTTGTGCTCGTATCCCCGTCGTCCCGCCAACTGAAACAGAAAGCACATGGAGTTTGACGTGTCTATGTAGTCCCTTGCTCAAGTTCATGTTGAGACGGTAGAGTTGCACTTCACAGGTTGTACAAGTTTTCCGTCAATCAGCGACCAATGGGAGCGCTATCTTCTGTTGTAAGGCACGTGTCGCAGACTGTGTGCGCCCTATGACTGTAGTCGACACCCTGTCGATATATCGTGATCTGTGCATGTCTCACACCTGAGTTTAGTTCCGCTTCCTGTATCAAGCGTGTTGTTGGATGTCTTCGCCAAGCGAAGAAAGCGAGGATTTTTTTTGACAACATTGATTTCTGGGCGAGTTACAAATCGCACGCCTAGCAGCCTTCAGTGGCAGCGATCACTCACCCTTCTTTACAAGGACCAAGACAATACCAATGACAGAAAAACGAGTGTAACTCACGAGTCGCGTAACCGATTTTCCGTTCGCGGGAATTTGATTCTGCGTAACCGATACGCGAACGCGTCAAATGTCATGGCCTGCATCATATATTGTAAATTAGATGTTTACCGAACATTTCGATTACTTTTCAAGTCTGCATAATACCTCTGTTGACCTAGCGTTAAAAGGACTTATCTGGAGATAATTTTCCCTGTTTATCTGGACAGAGCATATGAAAAGTAGTTCGCTCATGTGCAACACTAAAGGAGGAGTTCGGCCGTATTCAAACTGAACCGTGCGTTGGTTGGTTTCCCCTATACGTCATAGCAACGTAGTAACGGTCAACTTCCGCTATTGGTGGCAAGGATGGTAATGGAGCCTGCGAAATGGAGCATGCGCTGTGGGGAGGTTGTATCTGGGGCTGACAGTTAGGATAAGCTGCAGTACTAAATGAGTTAAAGGGCAGATATTGGGAACACTTCTCAACCTCCCGAGCAATTTTGAAGAGCACCCGAACAGGATACAGAGTACTGTACCTCATGCAAAATGGTGGGTTGTTTACCTGCGAGTTTCTCCGTAAACCACACTTAAGTATATTAGTAATAAAACCGCAATGATCCATTGTCACTTGATTGGTTGTTTAGCATGACCAGCCTTCCTCTATATTTTGAGGGCAAATAATTAAAATAGATGAGGGATTCACATTTTCATGAGTATGATTTATTTTCTTCATATTCAGATATAATTGGTTTGCAATAAATAATTATAGCATCTAGCATCAGGGGCAGATACAGGCCTTATTTTATACCGTTATACGGCGCCCAAAATAAATGAGATCTAAAAATGCCCAAATTAAGAAACGAAAAACGCTCAAATTACGACGGAAAAATTCCGGTAGTTTAGTTTATTATGCACTAAATTTACGTCTTATATTTAATTTTGAGTTGGTTTACTCAAGTTTGCATTTGTCACTTCAAAAAGGAAGCGGCAAAATCAAGACTTAAATTGCCAATGTGAGCCGCCATGTCACTTTCACCAACCCGATTCATATGAACTTCACTTGATTGGGAAATGATACATGTAACTTTAACTACGCTGAACGTTAGCCGGAAGTTATCGTTTTGCGGGCCGGGTGGAACAAGGTGTTTGCGCAGCCACCCCTGATGGCAAGGTTGATTCGAGCAGACTTCTACTTCCTGTGAAGAAAGCAGACGAAAATGCCTCCTGGTTGGTCACCGACAACCGGGAGTTCTCATAATCCGAAAAGTGCCAGCTTGTGAAGACAACGGGCGAGGGAATAGGCCGTTTTATTCAGAAATGCCACAGACCGATCCTTTGTTCAGGCCTCGAAAATTGGTTCATTGACGTAACCGAAAAATCGGTTACGGTAAATTTGGCTTGCGTAACCTATTGTTCGGTTACGATGTTAATTTTTACGTAACCAATTGGTTTCGCAAAACGGTTACGTAATTACAACAGTGTACCGTCAACGAGTGGAAAAAAAAGACTGTCCACAGCACGTGGGCAGCGACTGAACAGACAAATGAGTTAACATACGGGAATGGGATTGCACACGTAAATCGCTTCCACCATTCATGGTTGACTATTGTGACTCTGGCTGTATAATTCATTCGCCATTTCCTTGTGATTCCATTGAAATCCTGATTGAAAAGAGAAGTTGAACACGCCGCCTGCAAATTTACAGATGGCGGAAGTGACAACGAGTGTTAACCGCAAGCTCCGCGCTCCGAGATAATTCCTCCACGAGGAGCTCCGCATGCCACCTCTGCTGCTAGCTCTGTGAAGAGCGCCCCACGGAGCAACAACCTTGGAACGAGGAGGTTTGCGGGTAACCCTTCCAACTCGTTCAAGTTTGATAAAGCTGTTTCCTGGCCGCTATTGGTTTATCACATAATAGTATGCCGGCCCTGAACCCAGGATAGACAAAACAGTCTGCGCAAGCTGACAGACAGACACCTGCCACGTGGTTGTCTACAAATTCAATACAGACAGGGCCGAGTTTGCGACTTAGTTTCGCTTTTAAAACATGCTGAAAGACACACGTCATGTGGTTAAAGTTTGCACAGTGGACAGACAGAGAAGAGGTTGGGACTTTTGTTACCAGAACATATGTCCAAGAAGAGCATTCACGTAACCGATTTTTCGTTCTGGGCATTTCTGATTGGCGTAACCGACACGCGAACGATCGTTTCGTTCGCGCCAAATTTCGAGGCCTGTTTGTTCCTAGTCCTGTTCTTTGGGAGTTGGTCTATGTCACCAGTGCAGAGATCGCCAGGTTTTCAGTTGCCTAATCTCACGGAATTTCCGTGAGTAAATTCCGTGAGAATCAAGAAATATGGACTAACCTCCCTGAAGAGTTCAGAAATCTCCCGGAATTCATAGGATATCTTCTCAAAAGTCTAAATCTGCAAAAAAAGATTTATTTTGTCATGAAAAGGAATGTAATATAACATTTTTGACAATTTTTTTTATAAAAATTGATATAATCTCATGGAAATTTATTGTTTGGAGATGCGTTTTAGAGCGTATGAGAACGTCTAGCGGCCGGCCACAATTTTTTTTCGCCTCGCTGCGCTAAAAGGCGCCCAACTTCAAAAGCTGCATCTGCCCCTAAGCATGTGTATTTAAAAAATCGAGGTCATGCTAAATAACTAATCAAGTGACAAACGCCTTAAACAAGTTATATTTCTTGCGCTGTAAAACTTACCTTCACATACCTTATTGCTATCGTGTTCCTACGCGATTGCCCCATTGTAAAACCTTACCACAGAACCAAAAGAAATAGTCCCTGTAATGCCCAATGCCCATGCGCGAGTACCCAGAGTCCTCTCTGTCTGATCACGTCACTTCCTTCTTTCCTCTACAATCGTAGCGGTCAGACGTAGTTCCATTGTGCTCCCGTAAAAGTTTCAAGATCTACATCTGTAATACCACGATATTCCTTACTCGTTACCTTGGATTACCTACGGAGATTTCCTGGGATATTACCTTGAGAGAGAAGTGGAATATTACCAAATTCCTGGATTCGAGACCTACCTGCACTTCAAATATCGTCAGGAAGTATTGTCGAATCATAATAAAGATGGCGTCCGTATTTATGTTGTTTGTGGACGATCCAAACCCACGACGGATCCGCACTCAGCTTGTCCGCCGTGTAGAGGGGTCTGGTGTGATCAATTTGCCAAATGTGCAGAATGCGAGCTGTGGACCGACGACGTATTCCAACAATATCTTGTCGGTTCACATGCCAGTGAAGTTTTGCCCCCGCCCGGCTTCGATTGTGCCGAGAGCTTGGTCGACTCTCCGTCTCGCTCTTCTGTGAACGAGCCGGATGAGTCTGCCTCTCTTGATATGTCCGTTATGCATGATATGAATGTAACTCCATCTAATAAATTGCTGAATGTCATCAGTATTTCTCCTCCTCCATGTACTAATTCTGTTTCAGGGACCAAGGTGGGGAACAAAGATGGCGGACGTCCCGTAGGTACATGTGTAAGCTATTGCACGGGACGCCCTTGACCTTGACGGCCAACTTTGATCCCACATCTGTGACGTCACTTCCGACTGAGGGTCCCCTGTTTCGAATTGTCAACCCGGAGATTGTGACTTCCACCCATGTCAAGGATCCGTCACTTCCGGAGAATCTGTCGTCATCTCGGCCCAGCTCATCTCCGTCTACAACTACGAAGATGTCAGCTGTTCCAGCGACTGTGATATCACCTCGCCCAGTGCAGTCTACGGTGATTATTACACCCGTTTCCGGTTTTGCTGCATCTGGCCATTCCCTACTGAATGTTCCCAGACTGTCCAGGGCGCCTCTACAACAGCCGTTGTCGGCTCCCCCTCAGCTTACTCAACCAGATCAGCGTCAACATATGCCTGTGTCCAGTTATGACTTCCAGCCAACGGTAGCTCCGATTATATCGGATGCTTATATGCAACCACTGTCTTCATACCTCCCGGTATCGACTTACCTTCCGGTATCATCGTCTCACATCGGAACTTCGCTGTTTTTCCTGCGCATGCTCCGATGTCGGCTACTTCATCCTACTATAGGACTGCCTCTGCGTATGATGTTCCTGCTTATGCATCTGGTTATGGGGTTCCGGTTCATTCATCGATGTATGGTACTAGAGTTACATCATCTATGAACAGACTTCCGGTTACGTCATCGGTGTACAGCAGTCCGGCTCTTCCCTATACTGCACCTCCGTACTCTCCACTTCCTCTACGTGGTGTAGTGTATAGGCCTACTTCATACCCTTCTGTGGCTTCCGTAGTCTGACCTTTTGATGTACCACGTCGAGTGTTTCCTACTGCACGCATTCCTACACGACCGACTTCCGGTACATCGGGTGCCTACTTCCGTTCTCCTTCTCCTAGGCCTGTCAGATATGCTATGCCATATCATGCACCTATACCGAGACGGCAAGTGAGGTTTGCTCACCCACATCTGCCTAGATACCCAGCTAGGCCGGCGATGTCACTGTATGCGGCTGCTTCCGGTTCTGCCTTACTTCCCCCTTCTGATAGGCAGTGCCCTCCAGCAACATCTATTCCTGCCAGCCTCTTTGATAGGTTTAATAGATTATCTGCTGATTTCGCAGCCTTACAGCGTGACATGTTGATGCCTCCTCCACCATCCCCTACGCCACTTCCGGTGCCTGAGTGGGCTGGCTATCAACCTCGCCCCGTATCATCAAGGAGGCCGACTTCCGGTTCCCATCCTCAGCTACCACTTGATCTCTCGCAGGGTAGTAGACCTACACCTCCTTCGTTTGTGCCCAGGTTTACCCCTGTGAATCCTGTGACAGTGAATAACGCTGAAACGGAAGCGGAAGAACAGACTTCCTTGTTCGATGCTGATCCGGATCTCGCCGCGTCCAGTTATTCTGATACACTTTGCGAGTTATTTCCGGATATGACTCCTCCGCCAATTGTGGAATCCAGAAGGGTCACTGCGATGTCAGATCTCAGACAAGAGCCGTCGCATCGCACGTCACTTCCGCCTTCTAGAGCCGTTTTCGAATGTGCTGAACGCATGCGGGATGCCTTCTCACTTCCTAAGACCCAAGATGAGAGGCAACGACAACAGATTCTAGATCTCTTTTTAAGAAATCTGCTGGTGTCTTCCCGCTGGAGCGACCCGTGTTCCGGTCGTATTCAGTACACGGTTCACCTTGGCATGATCGAGCAGCAGTCCAGGAACCAGAACTCGATCAATTTCTTGGAGTTTCTCCGCCTAAGAAAGACGTTCCTCTTTCTGTTCGTCAGATTTGTCTACTGGAGGACACTTCTAGACAGGAGGTAGCGATTACTTCCCATCTCGATTGGTTTTTATACGCCATTCGCACGATGCTTAATCGCATACCTCAAACGTCAACTTCCGGTTATGTGACTGTTCCGGTGGATGACGTCAACCTGATGAAGGACTTCCTGACGGCAGCTGCACGTGCGGACGCGGACTTGATGGCATCCTCAGTCTTCATGTCCGCTATGTTCGTACACTTAAGGCGTCTCTCACTGTTTTCGGCCCTGCCTACGTATACTCCGTCCAGTGTGAGGTCGACCTTAAGGGAGCAGTCCCCCGCCTCAGGACTTCTGTTTGCCGGTGTACTACCTGAGCTGCAGAATGAAATGTCCGCTGCCAGGACCACGCATTCCTATTTTGGACCTCAACAGAGGAAGCGATCGGCCCCAGAGGCCTCAACGTCGTCTTCCTCGGCCCCGAAGAAAGCTTCATCTTCAAGTTCTTCTTCCGGAGCTGGTGCCGAGAAGGATGCGCCCTCCTCTTCGAAACCTGGCGGAGGCTCGAAAGGAGGGGGGAGCGGCCACTCTAAACGTGGTAGCGGGAAAGGGAAGTCCGCTAAAGCTCCCAAGAAATGAGGGCACGCGCCATGCAGATGTGCTTTCTGCATGGCGAGACCGCACGTTGCCGCTGTTTCCAATTCCACCAGATCCGGCGCTTCCGGTAGGCGGGAGACTTGTAAGGTTTTGGCGGAATTGGGAAGCAATCCAGGCGGATTCGTGGGTGTTGAACACCCTACGTCATGGGTATCAGCTGGAGTTCGCCACAACTCCCCCGTTGACTACGTCACCCAGGGCGTCTCGAATTCCTGTGCGTCGGGAGCACCTCATGGAGATTCAGAGGTCTGTGGACAAGTTGGTAGTGAAGGGTGCGGCTATAGAACTTCCGCCAAACGATGTGTCCCCGGGCTTTTATTCTCCGGTGTTCCTGGTCCCCAAGAAGAACACCACCGAAATGCGTATGATCATAAACCTGCGTCGGTTGAACAAGGACTTCTTGGCCCCTCCTCCTCATTTCCGGATGGAGTCGTTCCGGTCTATTCGTTCGGCTCTGCTACAAGGGGATTGGATGACTTCTCTCGACCTCCAAGATGCATATCTGCATGTTCCGATCTACAGGGCTCATCACAAGTATCTGCGCTTCCTGGTTGGCAACCAGAAGTTCCAGTTACGCGTGCTCCCTTTCGGACTATCCACATCCCCTTGGGTCTTCACCAGAATTTTCAACCCGGTGGCGTCATTCCTGCACACCAGAGGTCTCAAGTACCACTTCTACCTCGACGATTCCCTACTACGGAATCAGTGCAGGGAATAACTCCGCAAGGACACCAATTTCGTTTGGGAGGTCCTTGTTGCTCTGGGCTATCTTCCTCACGAGGGCAAATCGGAGTTGACACCATCCCAGTCTGTCTTTCTCGGAGTTTCCTACGACACCCTTTCAGCGTTAGCGAAACCTCAGGAAGACCGCTGGAAGAAAATTCTGACGTCGGTGCCGACGTTCCTGTCAGCATCGCACAGACGTGCTCTCCAGTTCGCTGCAATTATCGGCCTGTTAACATCAACTCGGGATGTAACACCTCGAGGTCGGTTGCAGCTTCGGCCGTTGATGATGCACCTCAACAACTATTGGCCGAAACGGCACCTCAATCCTACTGTCCCTGTGACAGAGGATGTCAAACGTCTCTTACGCTGGTGGCTGCAGCCGGAGAACGTGATGATAGGTGTCACCTTCCTACCTTTTCAGCCGTCCCGTCAACTGTTCACGGACGCATCGATGGAAGGATGGGGAGCACATTTGGGTTCGCGGTCAGTATCCGGCTTGTGGAACGACAGCCAGAGGAAGCTGCATATCAATGTATTGGAGTTCCAGGCCGTAACTCTGGCCATACAGAGATTGCTTCCAGACCTCAAGAACCAACGCTTGTTAGTAGCGACGGACAACACGACAGTCCTCGCCTACATAAACAAGCAGGGAGGGACTCGCTCTCCCCAACTGCTGGATCAAGCACAGAAATTCTTCAGCCTATGTTGGGACAACGAAATTTCTGTGCGAGCTCGCCACATTCCCGGTCATCTGAACGTCTTAGCCGACGCACTGTCCAGACCGAATCAGATAATAGCGACCGAGTGGCAGCTCCGCGAAGACATCCTAGCCCAGATGTCTCGGATATGGGAGACGCCGAACGTAGATCTGTTCGCCACCCGTTGGAACCATCTACTGCCGGCCTATGTGTCTCCCGTTCCGGATCCAGCAGCCCTGGCAGTCGACGCCCTGTCTTCGGACTGGTCCGACATGATTGCGTACGCCTACCCGCCGCCAGCAATCTTGTCACAAGTCCTCCGGAAGATCCGAGCACAGCCGTGCGTGGTCTACCTTGTGGCTCCGTGGTGGCCCACTCGCCCTTGGTTTGCAGACCTGATGGATCTTCTCATAGACGTGCCTCGTCGGCTGCCGCTTTGGTGGAACCTGCTTCGTCAGCCGAGATCCAACCTGTACCACTCGAATCCCGGTCTATTTCAACTGACCGCGTTAAAGTGCTCCAGCATCAGCTCGTTGAGGCTGGATTTTCTGTCGAAGCATCCGAAAGGATGGTCCGGTCCACCAGAGCATCAACGACTGCGGTGTACCAGAACAAGTGGAAGTCCTTCGCTACCTGGTGTTTTGGACGTGGGATTGATCCAATCTCTGCCTCTGTTCACCAGGTAGCAGACTTCCTTTTGCATCTGTTCCATGACAGGCAGCTTGTTCCGGCCACGGTCGACGGCTATCGGTCCGCTATCTCCAGGGTACTTCAATTGACCACAGGTGTCAACCCATCACTCGACGTCAACCATTCTGCCCTTCTTCGTTCCTTTCGGGTGGAGAGGCCTACTCCGACGCCGCAGCTTCCTAAATGGGATTTGGCTCTGGTTCTGGGACGGCTTTCTGAGCCGCCCTTCGAACCTATTGGCACCTGTGAGATGAAGTTTCTATCTTACAAGACCGTATTTCTGATTGCCTTTGCCTCTGCCGCCCGCGTATCAGAAATCCATGCCTTGGACTTTAGGTCTTTGAGATACAACCCTAAGTGGACCTGGGTGGCGTTATCTACTCTCCCGGACTTTGTTGCTAAGAATCAGTCCCTCTACGACAATCTTCCGAGAGAGTTCGTCATCCCGGCTCTGTCCAACATCCTGTCTGCAGCAGTTGACGACGACAGAGTCATGTGCCCCGTCAGAGCTCTCTCCTGCTACCTGGCACGTGTGGAGCATATGAGAGCTGGGCGGGTGCGTCTTTTCATCCCGTTTGGGCCCACTTCAAAGCAGGAGATATCTAAAAACACTATATCTTCCTGGCTTGCCAAGACTATTCGTTTTGCGTACACGGACGTACCACCTGAGGTTATCTCCTTGTCCAAGGTCTCCGCCCATGAGGTCAGGGCCATGGAGGCATCCTGGCCTCTATGGACCAATAGATCCGTGTCCGACATAATGAGGGCCTGCTACTGGAGGAGTAATGTTACCTTCGTCTCACACTACCTCCGGGATCGGACGCTCCAACGACGGGACATTTACTCACTGGGACCCCTGGTGGCTGCCCAGTCAGTTGCGGACCCGTCAACGCACTAGACCTCCTAGTGATTTTACCATTTTTTAAAAAAATCTGGTAAGTGTCTGCTCTCCCCAAATTTTCAAAAAAAAGGGGGGGGGTGGCGGGAGGTTTTGGTCTAGTGCTTGTCAGCCATTCACTAGGCCCGCTTATATGTATATATTTAGGGCTGGGTGATTATATCGATGGCCATACCGTCATGTTATGTCTTTATGGCACTCGATTATCTCGCTGACTCCTGTTTTAGCCTTCGCCTATGCTTGAGAACTTTTCTGTTTGACCACTATTTCCCTCCTCCTGCTATGATATTCTAGCAATAAGGTATGTGAAGGTAAGTTTTACAGCGCAAGAAATATGAAAAATTTGAAAATCAATTTTCCTATTTCTAAGCTTAAAGGAGTACTTACCTTATTTTTGAGTGTGACTATATTTATCAGCACTCGCATTTCAAATCTTATTATATAAAACTTATGTTGATAAAATGCGAAATAAAAGAAATATTGAATATTTTATTGCTCGCCACGGCGTGCACTGGGCGCCGCCATTGCACCACTGCGTGACGTTTTTAGATGAGCGGAAGTAAGTTTATACTCATCTAAAAACGTCATAACGTCATGGAGACTTAAGGTTGATCGTGTTGATCATGCTGATAATTCATACGAGAAGGAACCCAGTAAATCCACTGCCGTTCTAGTTGATTTTAGTTGTTCAAGTGTAATCATGAAAATGTTTACGAACTTAAAAGCATCGTCGTTCAACTCAAATCACTGGACAATTGCAGAGAACGCTCTTTTAGTTTACCGATCAGCTTCAAATTTTGTCCAAATTGAATCGGGAAATTCTCCGCTGAAAAACTTGGGGAAGGAATTCTTCAGTTGTCGGAGATAACCTAAACCACTTTCCTTTTAGGAATTACCCCCGTGTGAATTGCCGCGCCAGTTTTTTCCTCGAATTGAAACTCAGACCCAGAGTAGTTCATATGTCCGTAGTTGGAAGGTCCCTGGATCAAGCGTTAGCCGTGACGTTGTCCTGAATGCTGACGTCATCAATCACGTCATCCCACAGGCAACATGGCGGCGCCCACGTCGACGTCAAAGGAGAAACATGGCTTCACAAATTGTAATAAAAATAATAGGTTATCGCCCCCAACGACAATAAAATAGTTGGTTATATTTCTTTAAGAGTCTAACCTTTGTAATAGGAACCTATATTACATTAGGTAAGTACTCCTTTAAACTTACCTTCACATACTGTGATGGCCCTCCCAGCCTCCCCGCTGATGGGTTATTCACACGTTCGATTGAATAGGAAAGAAGGACAGACAGAGAGGACTCTGAGTACTCGCGCATGGGCATTGGGCATTACAGGGACTATTTCTTTTGGTTCTGTGGTAAGGTTTTACAATGGGGCAATCGCGTAGGAACACGATAGCAATAAGGTATGTGAAGGTAAGTTTAAGCTTAGAAATAGGAAAATTGATTTTCAAATTTTTCATATTCAGTTTATTTGGCTCAAATTCAGATTTCATCTCGTTTGAAATTCAGTTTCCCATAAATGGTGGTCTGCAGCTGTAATTGTTTCCCCTTGTCTTGATGAAATTGAGTTTGACTTGTAATTTTTTTTACGGCCAATAAGCGGACCTACACATGTACATCCCTGCAAAAATAGACTGTATGAAGGAATGAATGCTCACACAGCGGTCCTTGTAGGAAAGTACGCAAGAATGAAAGTGAAAACCTGAGACGTTTCGATATCATTTTTGTAGCTGAATTTGATTTAGATTCATTCACATCTTATCTATTTTAATTGAATTAAGGATCCAACAGGCACAGGGCCCACTTACAGGTCTGATAATAACAGCATCCATACACACACAAAAACTGATGAAAAGGTTATAGTTAGGCATGCATGGGTGTTACATTGAAGCTTTTTTTTGTATTTCCCCAATTATAAGAGATTCGCCTACATGGAGAAAACTGCTGCTTATATGCAACGTACCTGAAGTTGACCTGCAAGTGTACGTGAAAATAGCAGCCATAGTAAAGCCTTTAATTTCACAACAGGTGGGGTCGTATCTGTGCTCCCTCTGTGCTGGCATAAGGCAACATGTACAGAATATGCTCATTTTCCTAGACGGTTGGGACATTGGAGAGCTTAGAGGTTTCAAAATAGGCCACAATCTACTTCAAGGGTACCCTGCAAACAGTGGTGTGCCTTTGCTGGTATATTAACCATTGTAAAAGTTTGATCCCCTGCATCCACAGTGACTTGGGTGGCAGGGGTGTCTTCGTCGATGTTCTTGTGATTATGTATATATATATTTATCACATAACTGCGGTATTATTAGGGGCATTTGGTCATGACACAGACACTGACTTTTGAAAAATTGCAGGCGAGCTAGAAATGGTGTACCTGAATTTGGTAAGGGGAGCTATGGAGGAGCTTTAAATAGCTCTCCTAAAATTATTAAGGCGAGCCAAGTGAAGGCTGATTAAGTACAGTTTCCATTCATACAAGATCCTTGCCCATGAAAACGGGTGTCTGTATAAAGTTTGTCGCTGTGTTTGGTGCACGGTGCACCAAACTAGGTCCACTTTACCGTCATCGGTTGACTGGAATTGAATTAAGCCACCAGTATTCCACTTCATTATCGTACTGACGTTAACAATTCTTTTAGATTCCTTCTTCATGATTAATAGAACGTCGTCGCGATCTCACAAAATTTGAGAAAATTCAAAAGTTGCTGTACGCTCGCTGTAAGATAGGATTCAGGAGGAAAAACGGCATGGGCAAAACCGTCCTAGAGGGATGCGGGAAGAGACGAGTATCTACATTGGTCACTGCTAGGTTGCCATTTTCCTGTGAGCCAATCAAATTGGCTGATAAATATGGCTCCCGGTTTCAACTTCCTGTCTCTCAATTTCAACTTCCTGTATCTGTTTCCCCTTCCATGCCTTCTCGGCATCGGCTGTTTGAGGATTTTGACAACAGCGGACATAATAAATAAACTGCGTATGTATTTAACGAGGTGCGCGGAATTTAGCGTACCTTATTTTGAGTTTAGGCGCGTCATCGTGCGCGCCTCAAAAGGCAGTGTGTGATGACATATTTATCGTATGCACCTAGGTGTGCATGCTGATTGGATAATACATGTAGCGTGAGAAAATAGATTACTACGCTTGGTCATGACGTCACTGAACTATTTTTCCCATTGATAAAATTACTACGAAATACTATGTTTACAAGTGCAACAACAACATAGATATCTGCAAGACGATTATTTTATCTAGATACATGCATCGGCCTGCAAACTATAATTGTCAATAGCCATACAAGCAGCAATGATTTGCAATGCATTATTTCGACAGTTTTGAGCTTCAAATTTTGTATAAAGTACTCGGGTACCGTAGTGTCATTGTTGTTTGGCGCAGCAATGATTTGCAATGCATTATTTCGACAGTTTTGAGCTTCAAATTTTGTATAAAGTACTCGGGTATCGTAGTGTCATTGTTGTTTGGCGATTCGAGCCAGGCCGTCATTTTGGGTACCGTATCCCGTAAGATCTCGAAAGTAAACGTTTGTTCATTCTTCTGTAATATATCTACATGGAATCTTCTCGATGTTTGCTTATTTCTTGCAATAGATCTGGATGATTAGAGACTTCAAACGGATTACGTACCGTATTCAAAATGATCTTGTCAGCCCAGCTTGTCACGTCGCTACACGAGTGTAACTTGTGGCATGACATGATCCAAAATAAATAATGTATGAAGAACAGCTAAATAACAAGTTACACTCACTGCATTCTGTTGTGAAATGGTCTAGGATATTTTGAAATGCTGTGGAAACTGAACAGCCTTAAAAGGGAGGTGCTCAAACTCTGTTGCGTTTTGGAACTACATCGGCTTAGCGTATACAGTAACTTTTAAGGCTGTGATGCGCCTGAGCCACGGACGTTTTTTTCATCGAGAAGAAACCAAGAAAGACAATTTTGAGATAGATTAGATGATAAAATATTTCGAATTTTGCGTTTATAATTTGCTTAAAATCAGTTATGTGATAAACAGAATCTTACACTCGTGGCTATTTAATATGAAAGTTATGACACTCGTTGAGTAAGTTTTATATGTTGCTCGCTAAAGCTCGCAACATATAAAACTTACTCAATTCGTGTCATAACTTTCATATTAAATAGCCACTCGTGTAAGATCCTCTATATATATATATATTTATACAGGGTTTTTTTAGACAAAAAATTTTCGTCTTCAATTTCAAATATTGTAAAACTCTTTTTTTGCGCGCCGTTGGCGCGCATATTGTTAATAAACTCAATTTTGGGGAGGTTTTCATCTAAAAAATGATGAAACTCAATTTTTTTTTTCTTTTTCATCAAAAAATGATAAAACCCAATTTTTATATACCCGCCAAAAGGTGGATGTATTATGTGATGGCGGTTTCCGTCCGTCTGTCCGGTTCTCGTGTCCGGTCTATATCTGGGACAGTTTCCCATGTACAGTTCCAATTTTTGGTGAGTGGATACCCTACGGGGAGATGATATGTCGCATACCAAAATGAAGGTCGAGGTCAAAGGTCAAAGGTTACAGGCCTAAAAAACAAGAAATCACTGAAGTGTTCGTGTCCGGTCTATATCTGTGAACGTTTTCTATCCACAGTTGCAATTTTTTGTGAGTGGATACGCTAGGTGGAGACGATGTGTCGCGTACTGAAAGTTGAGGGTGAGGTCAGAGGTCAAAGGTCACTGTTGCCTAAAATCAGGAAATCATTGGTCATTGACAGTTTTCTATCTACAGTTCTAATTTTTGGTGAGTGGATGCCCTAGGGGGGAATGTGTTGCAGACCAAATGTAGGTCGAGGTCAGAGGTCAAAGGTCAGTGTGGCTGAAAAAGCAGGAAATCATTAATAATTTATAGTTTTTTGTGAGTATTTAATAGGGGGAAATGAAGTGTCACATACCAAAAAATAGGTCACGGTCAAAGGTCACTGCGACCCAAAAATCGGGAAATTATTAAAAATAACATTTATTTTGTGTCAATAGATACATTCGGGGGACAAAATGTGTCACCTACCAAAATGTAGGTCACGGTCAAAGGTCAAGGTCATTGTGACCCCAAAATCGTGAAATTGTTAAAAATCATGATTTTTTTAGTCCATTGAGCAATTAAGGGGAGCCGTTTTGTCATGTACCAAAACTTAGATCCAGGTCAATAGTCAAGGTCACTGTTACCCCAGAATCAAGGTCAAACTCAAAGGTCCTTGTGACCTGAAAATCAGAAAATCATAAAAAAATACTAATTTTTGTGAGTGGATTCAATAGGGGGAAATGAAGTGTCGGATACCAAAAATTTTGTCAAGGTCAAAGGTCACTGTTACCCCAAAATCAAGAAATCTTAAAGAATTTTTTTTTGTCAGATACATTAGGGGGACATGATGTGCACGTACCAAAATGTAGATCAAGGCCGAACATCAAGGTCACTGACCTCCAAAATCCTGAAATTCATAAAAATCTGGATTTTTTGAGTCCATTGATACATTGAGGGAAGACGATGTGTCGTGTACCAAAGGTCAGGCCAAAGGTCAAGGTCACTGTTACCCCGAAATCAGGAAATCATCAAAAATAACTTTTTTTCTGCCAGTAGATACATTAGAGGAACATGATGTGTTACATACCAAAATTTGGGTTAACAGAGTTCGAATTTGGCACCTGTCCGTCAGTCCGAGACTGGTAAAAAATCAAATGGACTGGTGTGAGTGACTGAACAAGTCCGTCGGACTGGTAACAAAAAAGCTCTCAAGTTCATTCTGTAAACTATTTCTCTGGATATCTCCGCACAATTTGTAAAGAATGAAAAACGAAATGTCTGTTCTTGTTTACCCGACCGAGTCTAAATAAATCGTGCGAGTCTAAATAAATTTCCAGCAAATTCCAACGAAATCACGACCACGGCTGCGTTTTACGACAACAACAACAACCGTAAAGCGGTGCGAACACTGTCAGCATACCGTAAAGTGTGACTGTAATGCAGCATGGCAATGCAGGTTGGCGATCTTTTCAGAAAATAAAGCTCCCAATTCCAGGTCGGGAATCGAGAAATCAGCAACACAATTACGCTTCAGTCGACCTGATGTTTACCAGGACAATTTTAAACATATTCTCCATCAACTTCGAAAGAAATCTACAGTGTTTTTTGCGACGACACGTGCAGTCAAAGTCGCCGTCAAAGTCTAGCCGACGGGGTTTGTCGTCTGTGATTAACTTCACACGCGCTCAAGAAATGCACAATTATTAGTTTCTTATTTGGTAGCAACCACCACAGAGCACAAAATATTCATGACAAATGTTCCCATATCATCTTTTATTTAATATTAACGGACTAGTAAAAATATTTGCGGACTGGTTACATTTTTGGCTCGCCAGTCCGGCGGACTGGTTCAAATTTTTCTTAAATTCGAACACTGGTCAAAGGTCAAGGTCACTGTGACCCCAAAATCAAGAAATCATTAAAAGTCACATTTTCATATGCCTGTTGAAGACGAGGACACATGCAGTCAAAGTCGCCGTTTATTAGCCCACCATCTTGAATTCTCTGTGATTTCATGGATCTCACACGCGAAATTTGGTACACAGGTCCCACAGGGGCCTGGTAGCACCAGATACCTTTTCCGGTCCGATTCGAAAATCCAATAATCATGACAAATGTTCCCATCAAATCATCTTTTATTTAATATTAACGGACTAGTAAAAATATTTGCGGACTGGTTACATTTTTGGCTCGCCAGTCCGGCGGACTGGTTCAAATTTTTCTTAAATTCGAACACTGGTCAAAGTTGTCATAGTCCGTCCACTGTGGATTTCCCCAAAATCGATTTCTCAGGAAACTGCATCTTTAAAATTTGGTCAGTTGTGCAAGATATGATTTCCAATATGCATCTTGGATTTTGAAAAGACGTACTGGTCAAATTTGTAAGTTGTGCAAGATATCTGATTTCCAATATGGCCACCAGGCGGCCATCTTGGATTTCCCCTTGAAACCATCTTGAATTCTCAGGAAATATTTCATGGATCTTTCTGAAATTTGGTACACAGGTCCCACATGGGGCCTAGTTGTGCAAGATACCTTTTCCGGTCCGATTCGAAAATCCAATTAATACTGTATTCCCGGGTTGTGACGTTGCATCACAAGAGTCGATATATTGACTATAGAGAATATCCATATCTTCACCTTTCATATCAAGGAGTTAAAATAATTCGGAATTAAAATGTATTTCGTCAAATTTTAAATCCCCACCCTTTCGTCTGCCGGCAGGTCAGCTACACGAAGGGACGTCACTCTTGTGACACAATGTCACAACTCGACAACTGTAAACTACTGCATGTTTTGATCCAAGGGAAATAATCAAGATTCAGACACTTTCAAATTCGAAGTTTCAACATTACTGCGCGGACCGGATCCCTTCAGTATTAAGTATTGTACCATCTTACTGTTTTCGAGCATGGTATCTTAAAAGCGAATATGCTCCTCAGAAATTGAAGAGCGCGTCCTCCGTGTTATTCTTATTATACTACGGGCGATAACTCTTGTCAATATTTAAATTAAGTCTTGTATCCTAGCAACTCCCGTCATCCGTGTACAGCAGAATTTTTTTTAAATCGAAAGATGTGTTGAAGCAAATCAAATGAAATAGAATCAATGAAATGGACCGCTACTTGAAAAGAAAACATGCGGATTTGAAGAGAGAAATGCGCCGACAGGCGAGTCAAGAAGTGAGGACAGTGAGGAAGCGGAAGACGTCAAGGCTGTCAGTGTAGTACCGGTAACGTCTCCCGTCTCGTCGAAAAAAACCTGTCGTGTGTTCAAATTTTCCAATTCATGGAAAAATGGAAGGGACTGGCTCCAATACGACGATAGTGCGGCGAAAATGTTCTGCTCAGTGTGTAAAACATATGCCGGATGTTCTAACAATAAATTTGTGACTGGGTGCGATTCTCTACGTATTGACAACATTCGAGCCCATGATGAAACGAGCTCAATACACAAAATAAACATAACAGCCAGCTTCAATTCGAAGAAGTCCCCCGTTGATCGACCAATTGTCAAATCAATTTTGAACATGGACCAGCGTGAACAAGAACTGATGGAAAAACTTTTCAGAACTGCCTTTTACATTGGTATCAATGAAAGACCGTACACCGACTTTCCAGCCGTGACAGAGCTTCAACTAAAACACTTTGAAAACAAAGGCAAAGGCATTGCTGTCAATAAACATTATAACAGCGACAAAGAGGCATGCCGTTTTATAAAATACATTGCTAAATGTGAAAGGGATGCAACCATTAAGCTGTTCAATAGTTTTTTTTCAGTAGCCATCGATGGTTCGACAGATAGCGCGAACATTGAAGAAGAGCTTTTTAGCTCATCTGGGCCGAAGGCCCGATGGGCTTATGTCATGGCCTGACTGTCCGTCGTCCGTAAACATCTTCTTCTCTGAAACCGCTTGGCCGATTAAGCTGAAACTTGGCATGCATGTTCCCCCCAATGAGTACACCAGAATTTGTTCATGCCGTGTCGATACGATTTTAAATATGGCTGCCATGGCGGCCATCTTGAATTTGCCAGTGAAATCTTGTCATCATTATTTTTCGGTAACTACTGCATGGATCTTTCTCAAATTTGGTACACGGGTTCCTCTTGGGGTCTAGTTGTGCAAGATACCTTTTGTGGTCCGATTCAAAAATCCGATATGGCCACCAGACGGCCATTTTGGATTTCCCGATGAAACATCGTTTTCGCGATTTCTCAGGAACTACTGCATGGGTCTTTCTCAAATTTGATAGAGGTTCCCCTTGGGGTCTAATTGTGAAATATACAATTTGTGTTCTGATTGAAAAATCCAATATGGCCACCAGGCAGCCATCTTGGATTTCCAGATGAAATATCGTGATTTCTCAGGAACTACTGCATGGATCTTTCTCAAATTTGGTACAGAGGTTGCCCTTGGGGTCTAGCTGTGCAAGATACCATTTGTGTTCTGATTGAAAAATCCAATATGGCCACCAGGTGGCCATCTTGGATTTCCCCATGAGACATTGTTATTGCGATTTCTCAGGAACTACCTCATGGATCTTTCTCAAATTTGGTACACAGGTTCCCCTTGGTGTCTAGTTGTGCAAGATATCTTTTCTGCTCTGATTCAAAAATCCAATATGGCCACCAGGCAGCCATCTTGGATTTCCCCATTAAACTTTGTTATCGCGATCATGGATTTCTCAGGAACTACTGCATGGATTTTTCTCAAATTTGATACACAGGTTCCCCTTGGGTCAAGTTGAGCAAGATACCTTTTCTTGTCCGATTCGAAAATCCAATATATCCGCATCTTGAATTTCCCATGAAACATTATCATGAAATCTATTATTTAGTGTTCAGCGGGGACAACACAAGTTACAAACTCATCTATTGCAGTTCTTTAGTAAAAATTTCTCACAGCTACGTTCTCCAGTTACAGACAGATGAGCTACAGTGCCGTGGCACTATCTTTTATGTCTCCTGTTTAGATGAGAACTTTGAGCCGCATATCAAGTTCATTAAAATTAAACCAATCCAAGGTCGTGCCACAGCCGAAGGTCTTAAACAGTGCTTTTTTGATACTTTTGATGTGATGGGAATTGATGTTAAGTCAAGCTGTGTACAACTAGCTACCGATGGGCCGTCTGTCTTGAAAAAACTTGTGCAAATTGGTCAGAAACGAAATAACTACGAACTTTCCAATGTGCCAATCATAGGTTGGAGTTAACATTCAAAGATGCTATAAAGTCTATCCCCCTGCACACTGACATACATGAACTACTAAATGGGTTGTATTATTTCTATGACAATAGCAACTTGCAAGCACGGATGTTGACTGCCACTGGTGAACTTTTAAATATTAAGACTTTAACTCATTCGGTACCGTAAGCGCCATTTGGCGTCGCAGATTTGGGCCTCCTCAACCCCAGGACGCCATATGGCGCAAATCATAACTGTCGTGGGAAAATAGAATTTTCATATCTAAGCATTGTCAAATGTAATTAAAGGCCTATATGTTTACGAAGCTTATTTTCTCATGTAACAATTTCTGAAATTTGGATTTGACTAACAGAGAAATTATTTCAAGATCGTTGTTTGAAAACGCAGATAAAAAATAAAATCACAAAAATTTCCAAAATGAAGTCGGCCGTATACACCACCGTTGGAATTCTTATTTTCCTGGTCTGTTCAGGAAGAAATATCACGTAAACCATACATATATCGAAAGATAAGATCGCTATCTATCCGATTATATATAAAGCATTTTCGTATTGAATGAAAAATATAACGAAATAAAACTATAATCCGAGAAGAGATCTGTGAGAACATCGCGCCGTTTCGGCAGACATTTGCAAATGTTCAAATACCTGAAAGAATCATACGATTCCTTGAGAAATCTGACGAATTCACGAGATATTTTCTGTCAAATTTTCTGTCAAGGTACAGGTATATATCCATTGTTGAGAATTCCTACGATCGTATACGTTTGGTAAATTTATTTCCCAAATATTCCGCTATTGTCCGACACCAACTTGTCAGAATTTCCCTCCATCTTTTCTGTTTTGATTTCTCCAAACAAACCCGCGATGAATGAGGCAACCCGATTGGCTCGCCTTGTGACGTAAACGCTCTTATCCAATCCACTTGCCCAAAACAGCGGGCTTATCAGAAAGATCGTTTCGTGAACACTGTTTTCAATCCAATCAAATCTTTCGTTTCACTGGCCATCCGATGGTGATTCTACTACGAGAAGAAAGCTGAATGAATGGGCTTTACAATGATACGTCATTCATTGAAATCGGTTCAGGGAAACGGAGCACGGACGCGATTGAATCAGACGAGAAAAAAACACTTCTGCTTCATTATTTTGCGTGTAATAATCACTATCAACGGAATTTCTACCAGATAAAAACGTTAATTTATAAGTTATATGTGGATGAAATAAATTGAGGAAATTATCATCTTTATCCTGGGAATGGATACTACAATGATGTCAGCTATAAATTTTACCAGCCAGAGATTACGTACATCTGAAACCAGACCATGACAATTTCGATGTTATTTTTGTTGAAGCATTTTTTTCAAACAGATAAAAACATGTTTTCATGAAATTTGCATGCATAATTTCATGTATATAATTATAAAAATAACACAAACACAATTTCTGATGCTTGTGTATTTCATGGAGATATAAAGTTTCAAATTTTATTCACTTTCATAAACAAAATATTTTTGAAATGAACTTTTGGTCGACAGCTTCTGTGATGGACATTTGTGCACTGCACACATTGAGACTCAGCTGTGGAGCTACTGGAACTGAGGCCAGAAATGACGCTCAGTACTGAATGAGTTAACTCACTCAGTTGCCAAGGGTACCAGGTGGGTTGCACATCAGGAACGGGCTATAGAGGCCCTTAACAGAAACTATGCAGCCAATGTAGCACAACTGCAAGAGTGTCATCAAGACACAACCCAACGCACAGAAACCCGAGCTAAGGCAGCGGGTCTCCGGGACAAACTACTAGGCTAGAATATCGTAGTGTTGAAGTTCGCCATTGTCAAAAATCTGTTAGCAATAGTGTCGTGCCCGAGTTTATGTTGCAGGAAAGTGATGTCAGCATTGACACATTAGTATCCACTGTTCGTCGCGCAAGATCAAAACTTGATACCTTCAGCTGTGCTGATGCAGCTAACACTTACAGGGGGAATAACATTAATGGGAAAGTTTTCAGAGATGTGGAGCTCAAGGACAATAGAACTGGAACAAGAAATCAGGACAGAAATGCAGACCCTGTTGTTAAACAAGGTGAAAAGTTACTGAGTAATCTGAAAGAGGCAATGGAAAGTAGGGTTGGGCCTCAAAGTGATGGCAATATTGGGGATAGCCCAGTTATGTCATGTTTTTCAGTGTTTGATATATGTAATCTCCCGGACTCTCAGGGCGATGATTTTAGCAACTATGGAGAACAAGATATTAAGACCCTTACTCAGCATTTCTCTGACCTTATGATTTCCAAAGGATATAATCCGGAAAAGATAGAGGATGAAAGAGTAGCTTTATGGCAATTTGTGTCCTCAGTGTTGTCAAATACCACCAAAGAAGGCCGAACAATTCGTAGGTTTTGGCCAAAAATACTTCGTAGAAAGGGCGATTCAGCCGACTTGAAAAACATTCTGTGTCTTGTCAAAATATTACTCGTTCAAATATTTTCAACAGCTTGTGTTGAGAGGGGATTTAGCTTAATGAAACGTGTGAAGAGTGACTGGAGAACCAGGCTTGGTGAGGACTCATTAAATGACTTGATAACTCTGGCCTTCTCAGAGGAAACTGTTTCTACCAATCCCCTTGCATCTCTCAGGTTGTGGTCACTGGACTGTCACAAGCAAAGGCGGCTCGTAGACGCTTATATGGGCCACGCCCTCCCAAGGAGTAGGACTCCAAATGATTTGACATGATTGATTATAATACACTGCAGTCACATTCAACATTAAGCAGCATTCAGGATTATTCACTTGAATCTGTAATGTGCTACATGTACATGATTGCGTTTTTTACCTAAATAAAATTAAAGAAAACAAGATTCTCCCAAATTGAGTGTGTCGTAGTCTTTATTTCATAGGTATTTAGGTATCAAAACTTACCTGAAAAGTGTTCCTTTTCTGAGATGAACTGTTATTGGAGACAGGGGCCTTAGTTATATGTAGAAGTTTTCCTCCAGTACTGTACATACCGATATTACTGAGGTGATACACAAAAAAGTAACAGTACTGTACTGGGCGACAAGCTAAATTATCAGGGTGACAAGTGAAAAAAATAGTTACCTGTCACAGTGACAAGCTGAAGTCCCAGGGTGACGAGTAAAAAAAATAGTTACTTGTCACAGTGACAAGTAATTTAAAAAAAAAAATTTGACCCCTGCCCAAAACTGAATCAAGTTTTCAGAGTTCTCTCCCCTACATGTTTATGGCATTTGTCCCATGGAGTTGTCTCCCATGTTTGAAACAGCTACATTTAGTTAAACTGTTGTGAAATAAGAACCATACATTTACTAATTCAATGGGGAGAGGGGTACTTCATACCTGTTTATTAACTCAAGAACAAAGGTTTACTTCATCACTTTCTTCTTCCTTCATGAAAAATTCTCTCGACCAATGTAATTCCATATATATGGGCGTATATTGAAGCCCCTTGGGCTCTTGTTATTTTGTTTTAATCGTAGAATGTAAAAAAAAGTTGTCAAAGCTTGGCATGTCATTCTTGGCTTGTTTTTCTTAAATTTTCCAATTGGATGCCACTAATGGCATCGATGTAGTTTTGCACTGGAATGACACTTATGCAATCAATTTGGTTTTAGGTTGAACTAGATGAAACTGACACCATACACCACAAGTTTTTGGACTAATCTTGTCATCCTTTAGCTATTCTGATGTCCTAATTATCTGAATCAAAATTTCACAAAATTTTGAAAGATTGAATGGTGAAAACTGCATAGGCAGCTGCTCTCTGAAATTTACGAAATCTGGGCCAAACAAAGTTTTCCCCCTATTAGGGGTCATTGTTTTCATTGAACGATCTCCGTTGAATGGTGATGGTAGCACTGCGATCACACATCATGATCTCCCCTCATCCCCTCCCCTTTGATTTTAGCTCTCCGAATTTTGTAGCATGAATTGTATCGACACCACGGAACCAAGAGATCGTTTTCCATTGTAAGTGCATTGAATTTATATAATTTATTCTCACCTTCCAATATGCCGTTTTGTGTCGGTACTTCCAAACTGACTTCATTACGGCAGAAAAACAAGTGACACTGCCACAGAAGGAGCAATACTGCGTTAACTTCACGGCAGAAATAAAGCATGATGAACGATTTTAACAGAAATTCCTCCCAACTTTGTGTATTACAATAATTTATTTATTAGTTTGGAAGTCTTAAACGATAAATTGCCAATTTACCGTAACAAGGGCAGAGGTTGCATGCTGCCGTTTTCCACCACAAAACACAGGCACTTCGCGTCGACGTGTTCCAACAGATCAAAGAAGTTGAAAAAATTTCAGCGTATGACAAATATATGGGCAAGGCTTTGGTGTAAGACCTCCCATTGAAAAGGTAATATCCTGGACAAAAGACCGACAATACAACTTGTGGCAGATCCTTTGTCAATTATATTTCGTGATTCTTACACCAAATCGTTGCCAATATATGTTTCATTTGTGTTCGTGTTTTCTTGCTTACTTTTGTCAAGCGGAACCACGTGTTGAGATAAAAAAAAAAATGGCGCTGAAATTGTCGGAAACCCTTCATCGAAAAACTAGCAGTTCAATGCCACAGATATCTGGCGGTACTTGACAGCGAATAAGAATTGTCGTATGATGGGAGACAACCCTCTTTAAAAAAATGTTACGACAGTCAACTAACAGAAAAATAATCTCCGCAAGAGCTTCCTGAGCGTGTTTCATTTTCACTGGATATTCCATTGACGAGACGCGGTGTCTGGAGCTAAAACAAACATACAGAAACCCGGGAAATGGCAGAGATGACATGAAGAGTGGGCTCTCAGTGACTTTCATTGGCATCTAGAGACGCGAACAAAAACCTTGTAAACTTTCGTTTCGCGATCAAACTTCCCCGTGATCGGGGCAATAACTTGAGGGCCCCTTTTCAGATCCTTCCCAAACTTTGTATGCCATGCCATGAGATGTCACTTGGGATTGTTTTACCCACTTGCACTTTCAGGTGGAGACAGTCAAGTCGGTGGCATAGTCTGAATTTGGTTTGGTGCCTTCGTTTGGTTTCTGGGCAATAGGTTGAGCACGCCTTCAGATTCTCCCCAAATTTGTTTGCAGATAATATGCCATGAGATGTTACTTGGGGTTGCATCTCGGTTACATAATTTCCATGCTTCATTACATGGAAACTTTATTACAGCAGCAATCATCGTTCAATCAGCCGTTCCAGGTTCATCTCAAAACTTTGGGCGGAAAGACGCTTCCGTTTTCTACTCTTCCGTTTTTTATGCCTGTGAAGTAGCAGTTGCCTCACTGATGTATATCCCCTAATATACACAGGACCAATCGGATGTGATGGCGAGTTTACTTTCATTGAGATTTGCATGCGAATTCGGCGAATAAAACTAAGAAAAGACGAAGAGATTGCCCTTTATTTAGCAATCTCGTAGCAGGTTTTATACTTTTTAGCGATTCAGGGCTGATGAACTGCGTCGGACCGGACAGTACAATTTTTTGCCAGATTTGTCCTACAAATCACTGTATATTTTGTGCCCTGTCATACAACTGTTCAAAATAGTAATTTGCCCGCCGGCCCAGTCGCATGAAAGATCACATGTGTTGGTTGGGTTGATCAGTGTCCAGGATAAGGCACTGAAAAGTTATTGAAAACTCGCTCCTACTAACTCACTCTTCGTGAAATTGATAATGTGATGTCTAGCACTGTAATATCACTTGTCTTTATCACTCCGTGTAAACCTCCGGTTTGTGTCTTGTGTGCTGTCCTCAGTGTTTTTTTGAGGGTTATGGAGGGTGTCTGGCTCCATACTGCTTCAAAGATTTCTTCTTTAAAGTAGCAGGAATGAAACTTGGCTGGGTGGTGCTTAGTGGTTCATCGTGATATGACTGAAACAATGTTGAAAGCGACGTTAAATCCTATTCACTCACTCGTGAAATTGTCTCGACATTGAATTTCCCAGTTATTCATGGAGAACACTGTTGACTTCGAATGTAATGTTGCATGTACATGAACAAGTGAAATAAATTATGAATACAGTATCAACACCTAATTACAGTATTCTAATTACCCCAAAGATAGCAGATCCTCTTGTAAAAATGAAAAATAAATTTGCGATGGGTAGCTAAAAGGAGCTAAAAAAAAAAAAAAAAAAAAAAAAAAATTGACATCACTCAGTGTGCCAGTGAAGCCAACATTTTTTTTTTCCAGCCATAAAATGCAGTGCCACCATTGCGAGGGACAGTTGAAAAATACCTTGCAGGAGTTTGGGGCTACATATGACTGATCGCATTCAGAAACTCGGCACATTGTTTGTAGCTGCTCAGATAGTTGCAATTTGAAAATATGATGCATCTAGTTAATGTTTTAATTTTGCTACCAAATTTGATACAATCCTTGTATCCTAGATGTACATTTTTATTCTACATTCATTTTAACTCTCACGGTTCTATTTCATCAGGTCGAGAAATAGAGGAAGGCGTTCTAGCAGAAGTAGGAGTTACAGCCCGAAACGTCGATCCAGTGGGAAAGGTTATGGAAGATCTGAGGGCAAATCAAAGTCATCGAGAAGGCCGCTTTCTCCAAATACTAGTCATTCTAAGTCTAGGTATTCCTCTTCCTCTAAAATCAGCCATTCTAGTGTCAAATATGCCACCAGTCTGGCAGCAGAACTTAGTAAACACAAAAAAGCCCGTGAAGCTGTGGGAAAATCCAGAGACTCCAAGGGAGGGGATTCCCCCATAATTATAGATTGTATATCGCCTCCGGACGATAGGACCAAATTAGAACGGAGCTTAACTCCGGAACCTTCCTCTAAATCTGTGATGAAACCACAACCGGTGCTGGACCTTTATGCGGATATTCCGCGCCCTCAGAATATTAGTGTGACTGTCCCCACCAGCAGGGAGGCGGAAACGCGGCCTGATGATCGACATCGGGAAGGCTTGCCCGAAGTACGAAGGCCGGAAAGATTTGTTGGTGCTGTAGATGAAAAAATAGTGGTTAAGGTGCAAAATGTGCCACGAGAGTCTGCCCGTGAGCCGCCACAACGAGTGCCACCACCGCCACGAGAACCCCCACCATCACGAGAGCGCCAAGTTGAGCAACGACGGGTTATTCAACACCATGAGGAACGAGATCGATATGGTCGCCCCGTTGATCCACACGTGAAACGTCGGAGGACTCCTGAGAAGACGTCAACATTACCCAAGCTGCCACTCCCTCAGGTGTCCCCAGATAGTGACTTTGATCACTCACCTTACAGGTGAGGCATTGTCTGCTAATATTCAAACAATTTCCTTCAGTTTGGAAAAATATAAATTTGTAATGGCTAAACACGACATGAACACTTTCCCTCATGGCCCCAGATGCTGAGCAATGCATTTGCCCCATGCAACAATGTTGCGCACTGCAGCAGCTACCTCCTAGATTATTGCACAAATAGATATGAGTAAATGTCAGCAAAACAGATTGAGGAAAATGTTTTTCAAGACTATGTAGTACATGAACTCGGACATAATGTGAAACAATTTTAAACTGCCATAAAACCAAGAACAAACTCATCAAAATCTGCCTTCAAGGGTGCATAACCCATGAAGGCCAATTGCCAAAACTCAAGCATATGGGAGAAAAGAGTTGATTTAAGGAAAGTAAATTTCAGACAATTTTGAGGGAAGTTTTCAGACTGTGTTTTTGGAGGTGCTTACAATGTGTTTTCTTCCCTGATTTATTCAAATAAAAAAAATATTGATGCTTACATGTATAGATGTATTATTTTTTGCCTGGATGTTGTTTATACATCAGAACTATTTGTGTCCTTCTAGTGACCGAGCAGCCAGTCCCCCAGTGAGGAAGCGTCGCATCACAGACCTACCCATGCCACCCGTCATGGATGAGCCTGATGCGGACTTGGAACCAGATACATCGCCGTCCCCTTCAAAGAAAGAAACAGAGCCTGCACAGCCAAAGACGAGGAAACCAAAGTATGTAATAGACCCTTTGAATTAATATGTGCAAACCTTGGTCATCTTGCTGTATCTACACGACTTAGTGATAACAAAGTGTCTAGTTCTTATACATAGTAGTGAGTATATCTTTATAACAGTTTCAGGACATACGGCTTCTCACTCCCATGATACTGCCACTTTTCGCCAAGGTACCTCTACTCACTACCATGGTAATGCTACTCACTGCTATAGTGCCTCTACTCGCTACCATGGTACTACTGCTCCTTGCTAGGCCAAAAAAAAATATATGTCTGTTTCCGATTACGGGCCAGAAATAAATAGAGTAGGTAGGGCCAAAAAAATTTTGTCCAGTACTCCTGTCCCATATACAATGGTCTACAAATATATTCTTGATTGTATAATATTCCCACCCACTTTAACATATTCTCCCAGGACACATCCCCCCATATTTTCAGATATTCAAAAGATCAAGGGCGGAAGGGGGGGGGGGGACCCTCCAAATATATATCGTTGGTATTTTTATCAATACTGGATCCAGTAAATCTTGGTATTTCAATGAGTTCTGCTGAAACCAGTTATTGTACTGATATTATGGAAATAAGAATTGCCAATAATGTGTTTGACTGCTGTTTACCACCAAAACGAGTATCGTTTTAATTGATTGCAACTTGATATGCAAAACAATATATTCCAAGGATTTCCGCCCAGAAATGATGAAATTTTCCTGTAGAATTTTAAGGATTTTTAGTGAAAAATACAAAATTCCATGTGGAATTTCAGTGCCTTCCATAGGGAGAGTGTACTTATTTTCTGGAAAAGCCTGAACAAAAAGTTGACATATACAACATAAAATGAAATGGGAAATTAATTTGAACATCATGGAGGTTTGTACCAGCGCCTATCTAATTCGAGCAATTTGAGAAACGAGACGCGAGTCGTGACTGTACAACAGTACAACGATTTGAACAAGCCATTTCCCGAAAACAGAAGAATTATTACTTGCTTGAATCTTGGGGGTTTATTTCAATGCATTCATAATAAAAACAAGTCGGGGAAATTTTGGATTTTTTAGCGTAGAAATGGTACCGGTCGGTTAGACTTTGACTGTGTCGTCGCCGATTCCGCTGAAAACGAACACCACTTGCAAGCTGCCGTGTCCGCAAACAAACACCATTTCAAGTCATAAAATCAGTAGATTTCTTTCGAAGTTGATGGAGAATATGTTTAAAATTGTCCTGGTAAACATGATCAAGTCGACTGAGGCGTAATCAGGTTGCTGATTTCTCGATTCCCGACCTAGAAGTAGGTGCTTTATTTCCTGAAAAGATCGTCAACCTGCCGGTCTGCTACAGTCGCACTTTACGGTATGCTGACAATGGGCACGCCGCTTTACAGTTGTTGTTGTTGTCGTAAAACGCGGCCTTGGTAGTGATTTCGTTGGAATTTGCTGATAATTTTTTTAGAGTCGCACGATTGATCTAGACTCGGTCGGGTAACCGGAAACAGACATATTTTTTTTCTTGGCCCTACCAAGATACCACTACTCTCTCTCTCTACCATGGTACTGCTACTCACAGCCATGGTGCTTCTACTCATTGCCATGGTACTGCTACTCACTGCCATGGGACTGCTCCTCACTGTCGTGGTACCTCTACTCACTGCCATGATACTGCTACTCGCTGCCTTGTGCCTCTGCTCACTTGCTACTCACAGCCTTGAAACTGCTACTCACACCCATGGTACCTCTACTCACTGCCATAGTACCACTACACGGTGCCATGGTACCATTACTCGGTGTCATGATACTGCTACTCACTGCCATAGTGCCTCTACCCACTGCCATGATGCTGCTACTCTATGTCATGATACCTGTACTCGCTGCCATAGTACTGTACTCCATGCCACGGGACTGCTACTCACTGCCGTGGTAGCTCTACTCACTGCCGTGGTAGCTCTACTCCGTACCATGATATCTCTACTCACATGTTACCAATACTCACTATCATGGTACCCCTACTCAATGCTGTGGTGCCTCTACTCGCTACCATGCTACTCGTACTCACTGCCATGGTACTGTTACTCACTGCTATGGTAATGCTTCTCACACCCATGGTGCCTCTACTCGCTACCATAGTTCTGATACTCAATGCTGTGGTACCGCTTCTCACTCCCATGGTGCCTCTACTCACTGCCATGGTACCGCTATTTAATGCTATGGGACAGCTACTCGCTGCCATGATAATGCTACTCATTGCCATGGTACCTTTACTCATTGCCATAGTACCACTACTCGGTGCCATAGTACCACTATTCGGTGCCATGATACCGCTACTCACTGCCATGGTATCTACTCACTGACATGGTACTGCTACTCACTACCATGGTATCTCTACTCACTACCATGATATCCCTACTCACTGCCATGTTACTGCTGACATGGGACTGCTACTCACTACGATGTTACTGCTGCTTGCTGACATGGGACTGCTACTCACTGCCGTGGTACCGCTACTCTCATTGTACCTCTAGTTGCTACCATGGTACCACTAGTCACTGCTGTGGTACCGCAACTCGCCACCATGGTACCTAGAGCTACTCACTGCCATGGTATCACTACTCACTGCCATGGTACCTCTAGTCACTAACTCGTGGTAACACTATTCACCACTATGGTATTGCTCATTCATGGTACCTCTACTCCCTACCATTGTACAGATCACTGCCATGGTACTGCTATTTGCCACCATGGTATTGCTACTCATTCATGGTACCGCTACTTGCTTCCATGGTACCACTACTCACCACCATGGTACCACTACTCACTGCCATGGTACAGGCATTCGCCGCTATGGTATTGGTACTCCTTCATGGTACCGCTATTCGCTTCCATGGTACCGCAACTGACTTCCATGGTACTACTACTCGCTGCCATTGTACCCCTACTCAAGGCCATTGAAATGTACCACTACCCATTGCCATGTTACTACTACTCACTACTAAGATACCTCTATTCACTGCCATGGTACCACTACTCAGTATCGCAGTACCACAACTCACTGCCATGGTACTTCCACTCAATACCATTGAACCACTAATTGCCATGGTAGTACTACTCAATCTCATGATACCACTACTCACTATCATGGTACTGCAGCTCACTGCTATGGTACCTCTACTCACTATCTTGAGCCCCGTGGAGCTCCTGGGAATTGACCTAGGTTGTCATTGTGCACACTCCAGGTCATGGTAAGAACAGGCCTGTTATTTTACAGAGTTATGCCTCTTTTTGGTTGCAGTCATCTCTGATTTTGTCATATATGCTTGAATGTAACCAGTTTAGTACAGCTACCAAATTATGAGGAAGCTTTTTTAGTTGTAGTCCAGTTGCCTACAACAAAGTTAGTTGTCTCGGCCTGTATTTTATGGAGTTATGCTCGTTTCGGATGTTATCTCCAATTTTGTGATCTGTAGTTGAATGTACAAGTTATATCTGAAGATCCATGTTCAGTACAGGTGCTAAATTTTGGAAACTTATTTATCTACTTATACTCTTACTCCTTGCTATGTAATACTTAGCATCCTAAGTAGTTCTTTACTCCATACGCTGATCTGTTGATACATCCATACACTAGCTTGATCATTCCACTTGGTCTCAATCACTTGGGGAAAGCCGAGGGGTTTTGATTAGATCAATCTCATGTGTTTTTTTTTTGTCAGACTTTGTCAGTCACGGCGACAGAATGAGCGGATAAAGGGAGACTGGGGAGAGAGGTGTGTGGACGTGTTCAAGATCATTTGTCAGATTGGAGAGGGTACCTACGGCCAGGTGTACAAGGCTAAAGATCTCTACACAGGTGAGATAGCACATTTGGACAAGAGATTAATAGATGGATGCTCTCATGTCTGACAAAATCATGCCTGAATGCATTTGTCTGCAAGAGAACCGAGGAAATAATTATCAAGCCTGGAGTCTAGATTTAAATGGAAGAGCCTCAAGTTTTTGTGAAATACAGACCAAAATTATCCTGTTGTATGTTGATGCACCTCTGTGTGTAGTTATTACATTGTGGGAGACTTTCCTGGAAGCCAAAATTTATTTCTATATAAATGCTGCAAATTCTTTGTTACGTAGATGAGTTAGTGGCCCTGAAGAAAGTTCGTTTGGAGAATGAACGAGAAGGCTTCCCCATCACGGCTGTGAGAGAAATCAAAATCTTACGTCAGTTGAACCATTCAAACATTGTCAATTTGAAAGAGATTGTGACTGACAAACAAGATGCCATGGACTTCAAAAAGGACAAAGGTAAGGCCTCAGCAGAACAGTATGGGACTTGGCTATTACACAAACATCTCTCTGGTGGTTTTCAGTTCGTCAGTCTTTGATGGGAAGGTACTAAAATAACAATTGATTATATGCGTATTTGATCATTGGGTAACTAATCTAGTTGATTAATATATTGGTGTGGATACCAGTGTGTTCGCTTCGTCTTCGAACAGCCTGCCCCAAGATGATATGTTTTTCAAATGTTTCTTTGTATTCTAGTTTGAATGTTCGGATTTTATCCTGTCCAAATTAAAAGTTGCCAGTCTCCAAATAGAGCTGGACAGGTCTCTAGCTGAGACAGTGCCCATTATGCCTATCTAATAGTTTATTGCTTCAGGGCATTGTTATTGCTTCGATGCATTTTGCTGAGAAGCAACAGAAACGTGATAATATGTCTAGCACTGTAATTATATTTGTCTCTATTGCATCAATGTAATCGTACTGTCTGGTGAGTGTCTGGGTCCATGTTGCTTCAAACAGTTGCTTATTTGAAGCAACAGAAACTCAACTTGGCTGGGTGCTGCCTTGTTGGTTCAACGTGATATGACTGAAATATTGTTAAAGTGAACGTAAAGGCTGAGGCAACATGCACTCTGTGGGAAAGAGCTACATTGAAATACTGAAATAGCAGCAACAAATATTTTGGGATTTTTTTTGCACCGAGTACGAACGAAATTATCTCTGTTGTATTATTGTTCCCCGGCTGCCGCCATGCTGGCTATCTCACTCAGAGCAGTGACGTTGTATCACCTTGGAGCTCTTTATTCGTTGAGTTAGAAAGCGCAGAAAGCATGTAAACATAGCGACGCACGAGGAGGCTAGCCTGACTTCAAGTTCTGATGAAGAGACATATGAAGGTTTACAGGGTTACCAGTTTGAACCAAAACGCTCCGATGTCGACGAAAGTAGTGAGTAGTTCATCGAACGTTTCAGGTCAGTAAACACTTGCTGGAGACACGCAACACAATCAAAACACGCTTGAAACAGCCGAGCTCTCCACCACCGCAATTACAATTCGTGCTACAGCGATGCCAAAACAAAGTGATACTACGTCACAGGAAAATATCGCGTGCTCCGTACAAGCATTTTCATTGGCGCAAGGCTAATCAATAAACTGATATGGCGGACTCCAGTCGCTCGTTGCATCAGTCAATAATTCCCGTGTTTGAAATTTTTTTTTTGGAACGGAAAAAATCACAATAATATTTGTTGCTGCCAAATGATACTTTTAATATAGTTCTTCCACACAGTGCGTGTGTTGTCGCAGCCTTCACGTTCACTTTAAAAGTGACGTTAAATCCTACTCACGAACTCCCTCTAGCAGGTTGTTGGAGGGTGGTTGGTGGGTACAGGTTCTTGTTGCTTTGCATTTTGCTGAGAAGCAACAGAAACTTGATATTATGGTGTCTAGCACTGTAATTCACGGGTCGAAATGTTTTTTGAGAATTACTTGTCACTGTGACAGGTAACTATTTTTTTTACTTGTCACCCTGGTACTTCAGCTTGTCACTCCTACTGAAACTTTTTTCACCATACTCTCATCATATATTCCAGCCAGTCTCTCCATTTTCCAGGCATTGGGAAATTTGAACACGTTTTTTTTTCGATCGCGAGACATAAATTATGACGGCGACAAATTTGTCTCCTTCCTTTAGCTCTGAATTGCCAAGATGAATGTCCTTACTCCCTGATGTTAACTCAGTGGGCTCATTTCTGCCACCAGACTGTTCCACTATTAGGAAGTTCAAAGTAAAATGTCAACAGAACGTTCAATTATGAGATTAAATTTGCTGGAACGATATTTTCTTAAGGATCATAACAGCAGGAGGGTTTTATCAACTTTTTTTGGGGTTACCCAGATTAAAAACTTGACTTTGAAAAATTGAGTTTTGGGAAATTGAGTTTTTATCCATGGGAAAATGAGTGCCAAACACGCGTGAAAACTGAGTTATAGTGAATAAATATTGTGTTCCCAAATGAAAATGTTGAATTGTTCTGGCAAATTATCAAGCAAAATCATTGTTGTTGTTGTTGCCTTCACTCGATCAACTCGCGAGTGTTAGACGTTAGCGCTTGTCCGCTTGTCTGGAGCAAGTAAAAATCGGCACAGGCAACGCAACGTTCACGTTAGCTGCCCGTGTTGACAAGCACGATTTTCTTCCGATTAAAATACTCACTAAGTTTTATTGAGCTCTTATTCTCCGAAATAAAATGTAAGAATCAATCACCTTGTTCTGGTTTCATTTTCGACTTGAAGTTGCTAGGCATGAATAGTCGATAGAAATATAGGCCGATTGCACTCAATAGTGCCAGTCAATTCGTTTACTTTATCCATTAGTTTTGCCTTTCAAGCGGATCGTGTGCAAATCTAGCGAGAGATTAATCCTGCATGGAGTTTGATGTTGTATGGCAGCCGGATGAATGACGAAGTGAACAGAATGTCCGATGTAAATAAAAGGAAACTCAACTGTTTCCAGGAAGACGATTCAGTCATGTTAGGCCTGTATTAGCTCGTAATTCAGTATTTTTAGGACAGAATAGTTACTTGTCGCGGCGACAGGTGGAATTTTGATTAGTTGTCACTTGAAAAAATGACTTGTCGGCGACAAGTAGACAGGCGTTATTTCGACCGCTGTAATTGCACTAGCTTTAGTTCACCAGTAAGTGTCCTGTCTGTGTCTTGTCCTCAGTGTTTGATAGGGAGTATGATGTGTGGCTGATTCCATGTTGCTTCAAAGATTTGCTTCTTAGAAACAACCGGAACACAACTGGTGGTACCTTGTTGATTTGTTGCGATATGACTGAAATTTTGTTGTAAGCGACATTTTTGTGTTCTAGGTGCATTTTACCTGGTATTTGAGTACATGGATCACGACATGATGGGTCTACTGGAGTCGGGAATGGTCCACTTCCGTGAGGAGCATATAGCTTCGATGATGAGACAATTACTGGATGGTTTGAACTACTGTCACAAAAAGAACTTTTTACATAGAGATATTAAATGTTCTAATATACTTGTTAACAACAGGTGAGTTTTCATACCTATACCACTAGTGACCTTTATTTCTTTGTAACCAATTTTATTCACATTCTATGAATCTATTACTCACCAATGCTATATATAGTCCAAGTTTTCTCTCAAGGGAATTTCAACCTTTTTGAATGAACCAGTTGCAAATATACATGTATGTATACATGCCTTCCGCAGTTTAGCTGACTGTAATTCTTTACTTAATCTGATTAACACTGAATCATGGTGTTTTTCAGTGTAATTCTATTAATTCCCCTGATATGAATTTTTGTCGAATGCAAAATTTATGGGATACTTATCAAACTGGAAGCTAATTTTACGGAGTTGTAATTTAATGTATGTGCTGTTGATCAGGGGGCAGGTAAAGCTGGCTGATCTTGGACTGGCACGTCTGTACCAGGCAGATGACAAAGAACGCCCCTACACTAACAAAGTGATCACACTCTGGTACAGACCTCCTGAACTCCTGCTGGGGGAAGAAAGATATGGGCCAGCTATTGACGTCTGGAGTTGTGGGTATGTTCAATCCATTCCTTGTTGTGTTGCGGACTTTCAAGTACAGTGTCAAATTTCGGTGGATGAACCTCTATTTCCTGGCGAAATCGCTGGGATTTAATTGGTTGCTTCAAGTAATGTATAGTCGAATTGTGGAAGGGGGATAGCATCAAACTCGTGAGTCTTGATTGCACTTTGATGTGAAATGTCTAAAATTCTCTTAATCATGTGATCTCGCCAATATTACATTGGACAATAAATATTGTAGCCGGTAAGGCCCAAGTTTGCCAAAATCTAATCTGGACAATCTCTGCATTACAGCTTTGTGCAATTTTCTCCTGGTCATTTCTGAATAATCATTGTTAAGACACAATAGGTGACCCTGTGCCACCAGATCTGATTATTTAAACTGTGCAATAGCCTCATTTTATCAACTTAAATTTGTTTTCCAGTTGTATATTGGGAGAACTGTTCACAAAGCGACCGTTGTTCCAGGCGGTACAGGAGATTCCACAACTGGAACTGATCAGCAAGACTTGTGGTACCCCATGCCCGGCTGTCTGGCCAGATGTGATCAAATTACCTCTCTTCCACACAGTTAAACCCAAGAAACAATACAGGAGGCGATTAAGGGAAGAATTCTCTTTGTGAGTACACAATTTCAGTAGGATTTGGTAATTGGGCTGTAAAAGTTGCATTCAGCAGTGCAGAAAAAAATCTGAAGCAAAATCGATTGAGGTTGGCATGTTTTTTTGCAGGGGCAACATCTTATTGAAATGCTGTAGATCACCATCAGGCCAATATAAACCAAGATGACACAGAATACTGAAGAATGTTTCCATGTGTATCAATTCATCGTTGGAACAATTTTTGTAGACAAACTGATGTTGCTCACATGATTCTGATCCCTTGACAAATCTATGTGGGACAATTTATGTGGGACTCTGTGGTTTTCCGAAAGTATATACAGCCAAGACAGAACACCAGTATGATTGATTTATATCAAAAGACTTGAGAAAAGTGCTAAGGCAAAATGTATTTTAACGGAAGCAGAAGCCTCGGCAGTTATTGTCTGTCATTTTCTGAATTGCGTGGGCTGAATTTGTAAACATTCACTTGTATTCATCTCTTTCTCCTCGTGTCCAGAATAATAGGAACTGTGGACACTCTCGTGTTCTGGCACATGTAGGCACCGTCGTGATATGACTGAAACAATGTTGAAAACGACGATAAATCCTACTCACTCACTCACTCTTTCTCCTCGACTCGGAGGTTGAATGCAGGGCCACACCAAGTCAGATGGGAGGAAAATAACTGATGTTTTAACTGAAAGCGCTATCAACAGGCAACATTTTAATTATGTCTCCCCCAACTATGTTGGGGGGAGACATCTAGTGTTTGTGCTGTCTGTCTGTCTGTCTGGATGGATGTCTGTCCGTCCCCTTGCCTTGTCTGCAAGATATCTTGAGAACTACTGGATGGAATTTCACCAAACTTGGATGGAAGCTTCATTGGGATAGCCCCCTCATTTGATTAGGTTTTGGTTTATGTGCGTGCATTCATCCGTGTCCGGTGTCCGTCCGTCCGTCCATCTACTTGTACATGTATATACAGGCCTTGTCTGCAAGATATCTTGAGAAATACTGGACGGAATTTCACCCCACTTGGATGGAAGCTTCAGTGGGATAGCCCCCTCATTTGATTAGGTTTTAGTGTGTGTGCGTGCATTCATCCATGTCCGGTGTCCGTCCGTCCGTCCATCTACTTGTACATGTATATACAGGGCTTGTCTGCAAGATATCTGGAGAACTACTGGACGGAATTTTACCAAACTTGGATGGAAGGTTCATTGGGATAGCCCCCTCATTTGATTAGGTTTTGGCGTATGTGGGTGCATTCATCCGTGTCCGGTGTCCATCCATCCGTCCATCTACTTGTACATGTATATACAGGCCTTATCTGCAAGATATCTTGAGAACTACTGGACGGAATTTCACCCCACTTGGATGGAAGCTTCAGTGGGATAGTCCCCTCATTTGATTAGGTTTTGTTGTGTGTGCGTGCATTCATCCATGTCCGGTGTCCGTCCGTCCGACAAGGACCTGATTGTCTTTAGGTGAACATGAGCTTCATTGTATTGACTAGTACTCACTAATATATTGAGTGTAACTCACACCAGTGGTATTGTTTGCTGAACTCCAATGCTCGCTTGTATATTTGCCGCCTTTTCTACTCAAACTTGTATATATAGCTGACTGTATACTCCAATTGTTTATATGTATTCCTGATGATGGCATAAGCAAAGCCGAAATATAGAATATCTATCACAATGACTTCCATTTTCGGAGTTACTTTCATCCTAGTTTATGTGAAATTGATCTGTGGGAATAATGGATGTTGTGTTAATCTTCGGGTTAATTTGCAAAGGACCATTGATAGCGCGAGATTAAACTGACAGAGTGAACTTTATTTTTGACACTAATCCTATACCGATAATCACTGTTCATCAACTATAAATACGGCACGAACAACGATGGTACGATCACTGAGAGAAAAACACCATGGCTGTACCAATTCGACGAATTTGCAGATATTTTCAAGCAAAGATCGACACGCTCACCAGCGCCAATGTGGGACCTTTACAAATTAGAAAACGACTGATTGCTGAAGACGGGATTCGAATAACTACCAAATCCATTAAATTGTACCTAGCAAGACGGGCCTCCGAGCTGGAATCAGGAAAACGAAGGCCGAAATCTAGACTACGACCAGAGAAGCAGCTACTCGGCCCCGAACATCTCGCGTTCATTGATCGAGAAATGGAGACAGATGATGAAATAACCGCGCCAGAGCTCCAGAAAAAGTTAGAAGATAAATACAATCTCAAAGTCTCCATTTCGAACAGTGGACCCACATTATTTATAGCTGAAGTCCCTCCCTCCATCCCCGACATCAAAACCAACATTTCAAATGTGTTAATGTATACTTCCTGTCGAACAGTATAACGGATGTTATATTGTCAGCAAGAAAACAACACTGTAAAGATTAATAATCTCGTTAAGTTTGGCGTAAACAAGTGGAGAATATAAACATAACAGTGCATTCTCTCTCTGACGGGGTAAAGCGATATCCCGCTTTCGTCCAACAAAATGCACGTCTGTGTATCATTTGAAAAGAAATGAAATGGCATTAACTTATTGTTTATGTAGAAATCTCTGTTATTGTTTCTTTTTTGTTATTTAGCTGGAACGATGAATGCGTGGGCCATAAATGTTAATTCTTATTTTCTCATCGGAAGTTTCGTGTGCAACCTTTAACAGTCGGGTGGTAACGAATAAAGAGCATATACAATTGACTCGCCCGCGTGTCTGAATTTATACGAAGCTGTATTCATTTGTAATGTTACGTTCAACCGTTTTACTGACCGTTCTGAAAGAGGAGGCGGCCTTCGCAATTTGCACACACCAACGTTTTATGAATTCTGATAATATATTTATCTTTGGGGAAACTTTTGGTAATGAAGATTGTTCACAAGACGGCCGAGTTTCCTTGGAGCGCAAACAAAAAATAATAGATAATCATTTACAGCATTCTTATTGAAGTCAAATATTCTATATATTTTTTTAATTACTTAGCCAGTAATTTAAACCGTAGAATAGATGGTGCATCCCCGACATCAAAACCAACATTTCAAATGTGTTAATGTATACTTCCTGTCGAACAGTATAACGGATGTTATATTGTCAGCAAGAAAACAACTGTAAAGATTAATAATCTCGTTAAGTTTGGCGTAAACAAGTGGAGAATATAAACATAACAGTGCATTCTCTCTCGGACGGGGTAAAGCGATATCCCGCTTTCGTCCAACAAAATGCGCGTCTGTGTCTCATTTGAAAAGAAATGAAATGGCAGAGTGGAAGACGGCCGAGTTTCCTTGGAGCGCAAACAAAAAATAACAGATAATCATTTACAACATTCTTATTGAAGTCAAATATTCTATATATTTGTTTAATTACTTAGCCAGTAATTTAAACTGTAGCATATATTGTGTTCTTGCCGTACATCGCTAGAGGGGAACTCTTTGAAAACAATTCAGTGTTAAGCATTGAAGGCTGTTAGCGCGCAATCTGCCAACGGGGAGCCTTTGTTTACCGCCGACATGCTCACAATGGTTCAGTGGTTTGACCGGACTATATTCAACCGGCGCGTGGCGGCAGCGGTCACATCATGGGGGGGTGTAATAAGTCTTGGTGATTAGGCCAGCATGTTGGCGCGCTAACGGCGCGTAAACACTGTTCACTAATTGGAAGTTTAAGCTGATCTGAAGTGTACATGTATATACAAGGCTTATCTGCAAGATATCTGGAGAACTACTGGACGGAATTTCACCAAACTTGGATGAAAGCTTCATTGGGATAGCCCCCTCATTTGACTAGGTTTTGGTGTGTGTGCATGCGTTCATCCGTGTCCGGTGTCCGTCCGTCCGTCCATCTACTTGTACATGTATATACAGGCCTTGTCTGCAAGATATCTTGAGAACTACTGGACGGAATTTCACCACACTTGGATGGAAGCTTCAGTGGGATAGCCCCCTCATTTGATTATGTTTTGGTGTGTGCGTGCATTCATCCATGTCCGGTGTCCGTCCGTCCGTCCATCTACTTGTACATGTATATACAGGGCTTGTCTGCAAGATATCTGGAGAACTACTGGACAGAATTTCACCAAACTTGGATGGAAGCTTCATTGGGATAGCCCCCTCATTTGACTAGGTTTTGGTGTGTGTCCATGCGTTCGTCCGGTGTCCGTCCATCTGCTTGTACATGTATATACAGGCCTTGTCTGCAAGATATCTTGAGAACTATTGGATGGAATTTCACCAAACTTGGATGGAAGCTTCATTGGGATAGCCCCCACATTTGATCAGGTTTTGGTGTATGTGTGCATGCATCCATCCGTGTCCGGTGTCCGTCCATCCGTTCATCTACTTGTACATGTATGTACAATGAAAATCGCTTCTTTGTAATTAATATTTTTAGATACGCAGCTTTGTTTAAGATACTTATTGCTACATTAATTTTACAGCACTTTCCCTTAAATTATGTGCCCATTCAAGGCAAGGTGGGAGGTTGGGGGAGACGTATGTTTTTGCTCAAAAAAACAACCAGCATAGGCTTCATGCCGGAGCGGCAACTCAAGGGTCAAAGCGGAACCTCTAGTTTTAACCAGAGGTAACGAGGTATCAAATTTTAGAAGAATTAACCATGTATTATATGGGTGGGCCTTGTATTTAACATTGACCATGGCTGTTTTATTTGACAGTGTGCCCAAGAATGCACTGGATTTAATGGATCGTATGTTGGAGTTGGATCCATCCAAACGGTGCACAGCTGAACAGGCTCTCAGTGGTGCCTGGCTTAAGGATATACATCCTGACGAGATCCCTCCGCCAGAGTAAGTACCCTGTACCATGACTGAGCAGAGTCGCACACTGAGCTCTTCATAGACTCAAACAGTAGACTAGCCCAAGACAAAACCCAAAGCTTCTGAATCTGGTTCTGGCGGATAACCACCGACATGGCAACTACAGAACCTTGTATTCTGAAACTCCATTCAATGGCCAGTACTCCGTAACTTTGAACAGACATAACATGGGGACTGCAAGGTTGTGTGTATCTCTATTCAATTTGAGCTGTTCCAGAAATAAGTACATGGAGTGGGTGGGGAAAAGACAACTTTTTCTGACTCCAACCACCTATACAGCTTTTCTCATATCGCCCTAATGTTAAATAACTAGACCACCCACCACACACATACCATTGAACTGAATAATCTCTCCCCCATCCCATGTATCTTTTTCTGGAGCAGCCCTTAGATTCCTTACCTTAAAGTAACCCAATAATTAGCCATGACATTGCAGTCCTCATTTACTCCCTGCACTAATGTCGAGGATGCTCTCACTATTTTGCCGGGGAGAAAAGGCCCACAAATTTACTAAATCATACTATATTCATGCATGAACATTTCACTAATGAAACAATATATTTTAGATTTTCTTAGTTTGACAAACCAAGAGAAATTAAATCATGACAATCAGTTCCACTGCATATAGGTAATTGGAGAATCTTGGCTGATTTACTTACCTTGATATCTCTTTAACCATGTGATTGAGATAGGCAGGTGTGGTGAGTTTGGGATATTATTGACACATGGTAAGTACTTTAGTATAACAATCATATTTTTATTATCAATAGAGAATTGCTGTTCTCCATTGATAACCCCAGCTACAAACTATGAAGAACAAAACTACAAGATCAAGTTTAGAAATGTACATATTACTAAGATGGTCCTCAAGGGTTTGGTAAAAAAATAGTTTCGTAATTCTACTAACCACCCTTCAAATAGGCACCTCCTACCCAATACTTTTGGAATTTCTGTCTAAAATATTAACTACTTTTGAAACCTCGTGTGAAAATCATAGTTTTATCCTCTAAATTTATGGACACTTGATAAAAAGGAAATATTTTTTTGCATACATGCAGAGTGCTAACTCGGGGTTAACAGTCGGGTTAAACCCAACAAACATTAATTTAAGATCTTGTTACAGAAAACTGTTTCAGGAGTGGGTTAGTCCATCAGATTCTGCCATACCCCACCCCATTCCTGTCCGAGCATTTTCTGTCCTCCAGTGTCAGACTTCCTGTTGACTTAAACGGTATAATTGAGATCCAACAGTGTCCCTTTCAATGTTTATTGAGTATGCTATCTGGCCTGTGAGAAGTTAACCTCTATTTTGTGTGCTTAATATTGTAGTTATCCTAAGGACCAGGATTGTCACGAACTTTGGAGTAAACGGCGAAAGAAGAGCATGAGAGAAGCGATGAAACAGGAGCAGGGAGAGGCGGGCAGCACTGGTGTGTCAAAGGACACCTACCCCAGTAAAGGGGGAGCTAATGGTGATGCAGGCTCCTCTTCAGTCAAGAAGAATTCCTCAAGTGGTTCATTGGAACAATCTACCAGTAAAACTAACTTTCAGAGCTCACGTGATAAGGGTCAGACAGATAGTAAACCCAGTCGTGCGAACCCTTTCGGTTTCCAACGCAAGGAGGTGGTGTCAGTGGTTACAGCAGCAGCTATTCCAGGCCTGGATTTGGCCGACAAAGATTCAGATTCTAAAACTGGGACAAGAGACACTGGAATTCCCAGTGCTGGAACGACGGGCACTGCCCCAACTAGAGCCCCGTCTACTACAGATAATGCTGCTGCGGCTCTGTCTGAGAAATTGACCAACACTAAAGCGAATCAATCTCAGCTGGCCACATTGATCCAACTGTTACAGTCAAACCCTGGACTCAGTATATCACAGTTGGCCAAAGTTTTGAACGTGCCGCTGGACTCGAGCACAACTAATCTTCTCGAGAACCTGAACATGCAGCTACTGTTGGCTGCCGCGGCAAAGCAAGTCCAGGGCAAGAAATCACAACCTGTTGACCCTGTCCCCATGCTTTCTCTGCAGGGCCTGTCTCGAGTCTCTGGCGCAGGTGACGAAGGTAAATTTCCCAAGGACATGTATTCACACAGAGGAACTCGGGCCACTCTGTATGGGGTTACTGGGCTCGATACCTCGGGGGCTCCAGGGTACCCTGATACTAGGACAGGGTCAGGGGTTGGAGAGCACACACAAACTAAGCAGTCGACCGAGAAGGGGCCTCCATCCAGCGGTGCAGGTGTGAAAGCTGCTCTTGCTCAGCTACTCGCCCAACAGGGGATACGGGTCACAATGAGTTCCTCCCAGCCACACGGGGTTAGTAACTACACAGACACACATGACTATGGTAAGGCATATCCCCCTAGTTCACACGATAAAGCCTACCCTGCTGGTTCACACCTTCCTAGCTCACAAGATAAGACCTTCTCTGTTAGCTCACAACCTCCTCTTTCACAAGATAAAGCATACTCTACTAGTTCACAGAGCAAAGCATACCCTGCTAGTACACAAGATAAAGCATACCCTGCTAGTACACAAGATAAAGCATACCCTGCTAGTACACAAGATAAAGCATACCCTACTCCCAGTTCACATGACCCCTACCACAGAGATACTGCCTACACACAGGCTGGGGACTCCCAGTATTATCCATATACATGTAGCTCCTCCAATGTGACCACCACTGCAGAGAGCAGTCATTATTATTCTTCTGGTTACTCGTCGGGGGCCACTCAGTCAGCGCAAGTGGTGACCTCAAAAGCGATTCTTGACAGTTTGCAAACTGATAAAAGCGGCAGTATTAGCAGGAATACTTACAGCGGTGGCGCAAACTATGTGCCGCAGAGCTCGCTACCATATGATAAACCAGATATGACAATGTCGGAAAACTCTAACAGCAGTATGAGTGGCAGCGGCTATGGTTACAATGACTACGGCCCAGGGGGTGGGGGCGGGAGTGGAAGTCTACCGCCCACCCCAGGCTCTGGTGGGGATAGTAAATCTCTACGCGCCAAAGTACAGAACTACTTGAGCCAGTACAGAGAAGATGGTCCTCCTGGCACGACGTCCACATCTCTTGATACCCAGACCAGTGTCAGCTATAGTAGTCAATATTCTGACCCCAGTCACTCCAACCAGGGGTATCCTTCAACCATGCCCGGTGGCAACCTAAGTAGCGGTCCGCAGATGCAGGGGAGACCACCTCTACTGCCTACCGTTCCTCAGCAGAGCTTGACAACTAATTCTGGTATACCGCCCTTGATGTCTTCGGGAATGAGACCGGATGCCCCAGGTATGAACCCACAGAGGGGTATCCCGGGCAGGCCTCCACCGCTGCTGCCCCACGGTCAAGGTATGTCTTCTCAGAGTTCCCTTGGCCCCTCTCCCCAACCGCAACCTCAACTTCGCCTGTCGATGCCACCCCAACATGGACAAGAACATCATGAGCATAGAGCTCCCTTATTGAGCACTCCTTCTGCTGGGAGAGGCAATCCCCCTGCTGGGAGAGGCAATCCCCCTGCTGGGAGAGGCAATCCCCCTGTTGGGAGAGGCAATCCCCCTGGTGGGAGAGGCAATACAGGGAGACAACCACTGCTATCTACACCCACCGGGCATGTGGGAATGAGGGGAGGTTATGGAGGAGGGAGTCTTGGGGGCAGAGGAGGTTGGATGTGAATAAACAGACTGATTTTGGAATGAAAAATCTGTACAGAAGAATAAAAAGTGCCGATTCTGAGTATGGGGAAGAAATTGAATCTTTCAAGAAAATTTGAAAACTGAGAATTTGATGAGTGAACAATGTGTGCCACTAGTGTTGACTGTTCAGACTGAACTGTGTCGTCAAATCAACAAGACAACTGTGACGAGTAATTCAACATGAACTATAAAACTATGATCAATTCCGAAACTTGAATTTGGATCTGGTTCACATTTGATAAGCAGAGGAACTGAAGAAATGTAGGATAGGGGGATTGTTGAACTACACCAATAATATTATACATGTACCTTTTGACAGAAATGATTCACCCAGCATTCCAAGGTTACTGAAATTGGATGAATGAACATTTCTGAACATTAAATAGAAAAGGCATGTGAAATTATTCATAACTTGATAACTGTGTGTAAAATGATGGAATATCTTGTCAATGTCTTGCTAAACGAGTATGACCAGTTATGGAAATGAGTAACTTGCACGTCAAGCTGATGAAAATCTTGTTTCTAATTGGTATTAGCAATTGATTAACGGGAGGTTCTCCACAGAGGGCAATATCCAGAGTTTTGTAATTCGCGGAAAATGTATATATAGATATTATGACATTGTAACATATAATGATGACAAGATTTCCTGAGAATAATGACATGTATTAGATTATGAATATGGTATATTTTGGCAGTTACACAATATGAAACAGAAAGGGAGAGATTACTCAATGTTTTTGTTGATTGCAACTCGGATATGGGTTTTGCTGCTTTAGTTTGCTGCTTAATTAAACGGATAAAAATGTAACTTTTGACCTGTTGTCTTCATTCGATGTTCCATGCATACAAACATAGACGGGAACACAAGTCAAGGTTATTGAGTCTCGTTCACAGATCGTTCAAGAGAATAAGACTACTGTCAGGACTCGAAAACATTACACACACATACATCAATACAAATTTGATACTGTAGCAAGGTTATATGGAAACTGAAATTGTATTTAAATTTTGATCTGTTCAACCTACTCGTAATGAATTATTATAGCTGGCTTTGTGTATTAACACTGGAGAAGAAATCAAGTGTGTTGGATTCTGCAGGTCTCAAGTTCTCCTAGCCACCTTTAGACGTTAAAATCCATATACATGTAGATCTGTATAATATTATATAAGTGATTTCCTCTTTGGGGGTTGCAAAGATTCAGCATTGTAATTGGAAGCAGGTCACTAGAAAATTGTGAACCCACAGTGTACTAAATTTATTTCTAATTTCCTGCTTCTGGAACATTTAAATGCTTGTGTAAAAGGAAACCTGGGGCCAATTATGAAAGAAAACCTACTTGGAAAGTTGGAAGAACTGCAGAATCCGAAACACTTGATGCATGTTAAATCTGTTAGTATACTGTATTAATGTTTCTTGATGACCATATTTACTTGTAAACATAGTAGATTGCTCTTTGAATTGATGATCTTGGTTGACCAATGAAATTGTTGTATACAGGCATGATAGACCCCCTGTGAAGTTTTGCGCCGAAAGAAGTGTTTACATATGAAAAACTACCAGAAGGTGGTTCATACCTCAATACTTTGTCCGGTGACCAACCCTAATATTTTTGCTGTGGGTAGCTCGGGTGTTGGTCAGTAGTAAAAGGTAAAAAAAGTTGGTCTTCGATCTAGATGTTTTTGTACACAGCCGCGAATATCACCGTGTCGGCTGTTTTTGTCAAAATCATGAAAAATCAGTTTTCTGCTCTGACAACAATGGCAAGGAAGTCAAAGCATATGGATATATATCCACAGATATTGTTTACTTACAGTTGTATATAGAGAAACTTCAATGGATCTTAAAAACACCCGAAAGTTGAATATTAATACAAAACTTTTATATGAATTATACATTTCATCAAACTGTATGACGTTGGAAATTGCATTTTCAGACTATGAAACCACCTCCAAAATCAAAATCATCCGGTGACCTATGCTGATATTTTAAACACTGCTTCCCTGCCATGCGATCTTTTCATTAATCAAAAGAAAGGTGCGATGTCATTACCTCCCCTGATAACGTCGCTTATCAGAAAAGGTGATATGACGTTGGAAGAGTTATTACAGGGGAAATAACCCCGAATAATGACGTCGCCAATAATGTTTGAGGCATGAACCACCTTAAATGTTGCGATGAGGAATCCAAAAATTAATTTCAATTCTGCACAGAAATTTGTTTCGTACAGACAAAATGCGTCAGTTTTATACTGTAAAATCACAGAATCAATGAACATTGGAAAAAATCAAGTTACGTTTTTGTTGAAGGTGTCCTAATTTTGATATATCAAAAAATCCATGCTAAAAGTCGAACAGATTTGCTCAATTTCAAATGTTCGGCGACGCTGTTTTAAGTCCTGTTTGACTCGAAGCATTATGAAAGTTAAATATTTTTTCTGTACAAACAGTTTTTATTGCAAAATTAGTAATTTAATTGTTGGCTTCAACCCAAGGGAGTTTTCCTTTGACTTTCATGTAACTACTCCTTTCTGGGCAGTTGAATGACATTTCTCCCTGTGCTTCAGTATGGGTCAATATCTCTTTAGAATAATGCTAGTGATAACAGATTTTTATTCAACTAATAATTGCCAAAATTTTCAAAAGGTAGAGTAGCAGACATTCCTCTATGTTGTAGCACAGGCAGAAAGGAAATTCAACGCCCAGAAATTGACCTGCAAAGTTTCGCTGGGGGCTGAGCATCCATGAACAAAGCTAATTCCATTGTTTTTGATTAATATGGCTATGCAAAACCCAGGTTGTCTTGATGTTTCTGAAAGTACGTTGAATAGCCATTGCAATGCTAAATGTATAGATCATGCATCCCAACGCTGAAGAATCATTTTATTGGTGCATCGGAGTATATAATATTACAATATGTTTGACAGGAACTTCAGCATTAAATTGTAATACTGTCCTAGTAAATCCTCTAATAATCCTCCTTTTCAAATTCTCAACACGCCAGTTTGCTCGTCATAAAGTTGTGGTTTGTACTTTTCCTCTGCTTCCGATACCTACAGTATGGGAAATAATTTTATCGATGATAAAGTAAACTGAACCATTTTTATACGCCCGCCCAAAAGGCGGTCGTATTATGGGATGGCGGTTTCCGTCCGTCTGTCCGTCTGTCCGGTTCTCGTGTCCGGTCTATATCTGGGACAGTTTCCTATCCACAGCTCCAATTTTTGGTGAGTGGATACCCTACGGGGAGACGATGTGTCGCGTACCAAAATGAAGGTCAAAGTCACCGGTCAAAGGTCACTGGCCTAAAAAACAGGAAATCACTGAAGTGTTCGTGTCCGGTCTATATCTCTGAACGTTTTCTATCCATAGTTGCAATTTTTTGTGAGTGGATACGCCAGGTGGAGACGATGTGTCGCGTACCAAAATTGAGGTCGAGGTCAGAGGTCAAAGGTCACTGTTGCCAAAATCAGGAAATCATTGATCGTTGACAGTTTTCTATCTAAAGTTCTAATTTTTGGTGAGTGGATGCCCTAGGGGGGGAACGATGTGTTGCATATTAAATGTAGGTCAAGGTCAGAGGTCAAAGGTCAGTGTGATTAAAAAATCAGGAAATCGTTAAAAATTTCTAATTTTTTGTGAGTGGGTTCAATAGGCCGAAATGAAGTGATGCGTACCAAAAAATAGGTCAAGGTCAAAGGTCACCGACCCCAAAATTAGGAAATTATTAAAAATAACATTTTTTGTGTCAGTAGATACATTAGGGGGACATGATGAGTCACATACCAAAATGTAGGTCAAGGTCAAAGGTCAAGGTCACTGTGACCCCAAAATCGGGAAATTGTTAAAAATCATGAATTTTTGTGTCATTGAGAAATTGAGGGGAGACGGTTTGTCATGTACCAAAATTTAGGTCAAGGTCAAAGGTCAAGGCCACTGTGACCCCAAAATCAGGAAATCATTAAAAATCATGATTTTTTGTGTGCATTGTTAGATTGAGGGAAGACAATGTGTTGTGTATCAAAATTGAGGTCAAGGTCAAAGGTCAAGGTCACTGTGACACCAAAATCAGAAATCATTAAAAGTCACATTGACATATGCCTGTCGAAGACGAGGTCGTGTAATGCGATGTTGCGTTCTGTCCATTCATCCATTAAAATTTGTTGTCCATGCGATAGCTCTAGTTTCAAGTTATGGATTGGTACCAAACTTTGAGTATACCTTACTCGCATGGCAAAGTGGAGCCATACATATGAGGTCAATTTGTCAAAGGTCTAGGTCGCAAAAATGAATCAAGCTTAGCTGACTAAATGTGTTGGAATATTGTTGGAATATTCAAAAGTCTTTCCCCTGCATTTATATGATATTGTCCTGTTGAGTTGTCTCCCATGTTTGAAACGCTTCATTTAGTTAAACTGTTGTGAAATAAAAACCATACATTTACTAATTTAACGGGGAGAGGAGTCCTTTATGAACTTCACACCTGTTTATTAACTCAAGGACAAAGGTTTACTTCATCTCTTTCTTCTTCCTTCATGAAAAATTCTCTCATCTGAAAGGAATTCATTTGCAGGAAAACTACTATTTTCTTGTGTTTGACTATTGTCGATTTCAGTGTGGGATATGTGAGCTCTAAGCTATTGCTTCAAGGTCAACTAGTTACCAAGAGTTGAGCTCATTTTAGTTTATCATTCAATATAAGATGTGATATATGTTACATTCTTATAAGCAAAAAATTGTAGACCTTTGTCTGGATTGCTAGATCAATTGGAATCCAGGCTATCAAACAATCTTGAAATTTGAACCAATGTAATTCCAGATATACGGGCGTATATTGAAGCCCCTTGGGCTCTTGTTGACGTTGCCAAAATTATCAATGTAAGCATAATGGTCATTTGTTGAAAAAGTAGAATAATTTTATGCATATTTACACCAGTTGTCCATAGTTAAAATATTTCTCCATGCTGTAGGCACAGACAGGAGAGGAAAAGTATGAACCACAAATTTATGCTGGGAGTCGCGTCGATGCACCCATCGCTGTGCTGGAGCAAACCTTGGTCTAAAAAATGGCAAAACCGATTAAATCTGACCCAGGAATTGAAATTTTCCCCCGTAAAAATATTGGGTCATAAAATCTATTGGGACAAGTTATTATAAAGACTGAATTTTGGCGAGGATTGAAATGTCCCTGTGATATTGATTGAACTAAATTGAAGAATTTACTATTATACCACATTGGGAAGAAATTGGGGCACAAATCAACATGTATACTTAGGTGGTTGTATGTCATCTGCTTCATTGACTAATCGCGGAAAAGTGTATACTATGCCATTGCTGGGGATATATTACTTGCTACAGCAATTGGCATGTTGTCATTGTAAATGCAGAAAAAAAACTTGACGGATGCAGAACTGAGATTAGCAAAATAAGAAAAAGATTGGTCAGGTGTCCAAGATCACCAGCTCGCAATGTTTACAGTGATTAGACTTCAGGCCTTGTCAAGTCCTCCTTCCATTGTCAGAATTTGTAACCTAAATGTTAAATCTATTTGAAAAAATCACATGGTACAAGGTCATGTCTAAGCCAAGCTATCCTGAGCTCATTGCACTCTATTTACTAACGGATGATGCTGATTGGCTAAGAGCAATGCACACAGAAGCTGCACGCTTTGTTTTAACCCCAGTGCCGCCAAGGGGTATATATGACATTAGGAGCCCAATAATCGGATGCAATGAGAATGTTATGAAGTGGGTAGGCCTAGCTATAGTCGTGAATCGATTTACATTGTCCGATAGCTGCAGTGGGTATTTTCCGGTGAAAGCAGCGAGCATATTATACACCGTTCTACAGGGTACTGATAATTTGAGAAGTCTTTTTTTTTTTTGTTATGAAAGTGTATCGAGGACTATTCCATATTTGAAGTTCCCATTGAATGAAATGGTACAAAACAGTTTGTATACACTGATTATCAGCCCATTTACTGTTAAACTTCGATTGGCACATGCGATAAAATTTTCTTTCACAATTAAATGTGGCCAAATTTATGGACCTATATTGCTTTTAATACAATAACTGGACAGAAGACTGAGGAAAGGAATGACTGCAAAGTAGTCTTCCATATATGATCTAATTTTTCAAACGAACCTTGATTGCCAGCCCTTGAACTTTCAAACTTGAGGTTGGAGAATGACAAATTTCCCACGTAAGGTGGACAACTTTTTGGAATTACATTGTAACTTGCAATCCTATGTTAATGACAAAACTAAAGATTGGATGTGTATTCAACTTTGTGAAGTCGCCCATGGTGTATGCCAAACAGTTAACTCTCTCGCACTCTTTTGATTAACTAAAGTAATTGAAAACGGAAGTAAATGATGAGGAAGATAACTGAATTCAAACCATAATAAAGATAGGTATCCATATAAATAGTCTTTGTGGAAGGTAGTCAATTTCATTTATAAGTGCCAACCTTCTCACGGCGCATCTTCCATTTCCACGCACAAATGAATCGGTTGAAATCCCACCAAACCACCCCCTGAGTTTTGCACATTGGCAAACTAATTTTCGCATGCTTCCTTGTATTAATAGGGGAACTTAGAAGTATTTTTATCGTTGAGGACAACACAGAATTGAACAAATACTGGTTTTAATATTATGATGCCACCTCTGGCAGGGTGTACCCTGGCGGGAATCTTGTTTCCAAATCGGAGAACTGAAATATTATTATTATGCCCCAGTAAAGTGGTTGTATTACAACATGTAGGCTTCAACCATTGTTAATTAGTTTTACTGATTAGTTTCACATTGTAATGTTATTTTTCTGTGTATATATACTTTTAAGACAGGATGTGGTATGATTTAGCAAGGATTCGGCCCACCAATGAAGGGCGGCTTGATTAGAATATGAAAAATTAGATATGAAAGAAAATTTCCAAATGCATCTACATATAGTATAGGATACATTATCTTGTATACCCAGAGTCAGTGGAGCTGGGACATTCTTGAATTAACGGCTTCTTGGACTGGTGCATCTATGCAAAACTGTAGAAACAAGATAATGTTTTCTAGGCTAACTGAAACATTTTTGTCACCAGTAATATCTTTGGCAGTAGAATAATGCCTCTTTGGGGGACCGAATTCTCACTGAATCGTTCATTTTTATGTAGCATTTTTATTCTTCTCCAGTGTGGAAGTATTAGTGATGTAATCTGCCAGCGGACAACAAAATGGCTCAGTTGTACAATATTGAGAGAACAACAAAGAGCCTGTCTGTTCTCAGACCATTGACCTCGACTGATCAGCTACTGGATTGTATAATTTCACTTTTCCCTATCTTTTAACCCAGGAGAATATTTGAAATGGTGATAGCTGGCATAATTTCTATACATATGTACTATATTTTCCCAGTATTCAAAGAAGCTGTCATTATGCTTGAATACTGGGGAAATATAGTACATATGTTTACAATTATGCCATCTATCACGAGTTTAAGTAGATAGTCTCCAGGGTTAAAAGATAGAAGAAAGTGAAATTGGACAACCCAGAAGCTGATCAGCTGAAGTCCTGGATCAGGTCCTTTATCCTCTCAATAATGTGCAGCTGAGACACTGGATAACAGATAACAATGAACTGTTACTTCATCGTGAATTGCATAATTGCCACACACATACATGCAGGAGAAAATGATTATCTTCATTAAATGTGGAGTCTCCACGTGGATAAATATGTTTGTGAAGTTGTAGTAAATGTAGAGATGCGAGCAGTGGATATCGATCCAAGATATTGTGTGTATATCAGCCTGCCTACTGGAGACTTGGAATTTTACCTGTGGAGAACTATTGGAACATGAAATCAACTGTTTATCAGACTTTCTTGGATTGTTTCAAGAGATCTGCTTGTTGGGGAAACCAGGAACTTTAGAGATGTATACAGGAAGACTTGGCCCAAGTTGCAGATGGAACTTTTAGTGTGCAGACATAATTTGACTGGAATATATGTGCTGTGGATTTTACTGAATATCTGTGATAGAATCCAGTGGACTTGCTGTTGAGTTTCATTGTGGACAGTCTTTTGGGATTACTCGGGACATTACCAAATTGACTTTTCATGATGTCCAGTGTGAACTGCTGTGACATAACTTTGTGATGCTTCCAGATGTGTTGCCTGGAGTGGAACATTCTTGCTGGCCTGTTGTACAAATCAGTGATTGTGACATTCAAGGAAGTGATTACTTTTGAAGCTTTGACATATGTGGCCAGATATTTCATTAAAGTGAGACTGTGACAAGCTGCCAGGTGATGTCGGCGAAGAATGGAGAATGGATTCAAGCAACAATGGAGCAGACTTTACTCGGGCGTTTGAGGAATTATTAATATTTGGAAGGTCTTAGCAACAGAAAGAGGCGTTTTAGAGTTCACAATTAGGGAGAATACCAGGACTGTCCTGGGTCCAAAGCCCGGGCCAAGGTGGGTTAATTGAGTAGAAATTGAACGTTCTACCGGCATCATGGAACTGGTTTCCATGAGACTATATTTACTTGTTCTTATTTTCAAACAAAGATATAACATTCTCGCATTAGATTTTCAAATCGGAAAACAAGAGTGAAATATTCTCACTCTTGACAAGCTAGACAAATCTGAAGAAAACACAGTTGCTGAAAGAAAATTCGCTACGATATCACCAAGTGCTCTTTAAATTCTGATGAACATATAGTTTGCTGATGGTTTAAAGTAGGATATTTGAACATAATCTAGGCTTGAAACAACGCAGCCACCGTCAGATCTGTTGAAGGCTCAAATACAGGTCATATCGCCGACCTTGAGAGCATAAGTTAGGTCACATCAGGCGACAATGGAAAATGGTGCAACACTGATGACCTGAACTTGAGTTTGCAAGCCATAAGCAGTAGGATCGGACCGAAGTATTGAGAAAGTTATAGGTTACAAAAACCACCCCCTGTCTTTCCATGTTTCAATATTTTGACGACGTCGGGTCAGACTTGAATGAATTTTCTTTCTAGGCCTTGTTTGCTGGTTAAAGAATTGAATTTGTGCAATGCTTTTCTTTGCTGGACACATCAACTTAACTGAAAAAACTGTGTTATCCTGTTTTATTCAGGTTGAACTTACAAAAATCCTAAAACAATATTTCAACTTCCCACAACTTAGTAAACTTGATGTGGAAAGTCTGCAATTGTTGATGAAATAAGAAGCATGGAAAATCTGAAGAATCTCTTCCTGGCAAAGATGCATCATTAGAATATTTGTCATATGGTACATGCAATCACATGGCCAATCTTCCAAAAGCAAGTTTGGCGGTTCTGTGATATAGGAGAAAATACCAACTTTCTAGAGTGCTTGGAAAGTTGCCTGATTCACACTGTTATCTGATAGCTGGTTACCCGTTCTATTCTTAAGGTGCAATTTGGCAAGTTCTTTAACAGTTTTGCACTCTCTTCACGTTGGAGCATTTGACCAAATTGCAGGTCATGAGGAAATGTACACGCGCACAAAACTTCTATATCAAACCAGCTTGTATGAGCTAGCATATATTTCCCAGTGTGGATCAGGAAACTTGAGCCATGTACTTGACCGGTGTCAGAGGTGGAATGATTTCCTCAGATGCCACTTGGAATAAGGTCATTCCTCTAATTATTCAATCAAACTATCAAAATTAAATCACCACCAGTATGGCAGGGAAAATTCACTCAGTATTCTAATAACTTTGGTCGCCCTATGAAATCATCAAAATAACTATTATTCGCACGATTTTGGACCATTTCCTCAACTTCCTGTTCTATTAAATTCGATCACGCCCTGATTTTTTTGGTGGGTAATTTCACTTCCAATGATTGAATTACTAGGGGTTTTACCAGTTTCAAAACCAGATACATTGTTATTCAGAACCCTAGATATTCATGGGTCTTGAGAGAAATCATTCCAGTTCAGATCAATCTACACGCGTCCGCAATCTAGTACAATATATGATGGGTACGTATACCAAGCATATAAAGCATACCGTACATCGTGATGATATCCAGGCTGATAACCAGAATGATTCATTCAGAATCTTGATGCTCTCTGAAGAATAAAGGTAAGTCACTATTATTAACCAAACAACCTACATTAGCACAGTGAAATTAATGTCCTCGCAAGTACAAATCCATTGCTACAGTGAAATCCACATTTATGCCAGTACAAATCTATGGGTTACCACACGGAAATCCAGCATCGGCACCCATACAAATTTATAGGCTACAACTCTGATTTTCAGCATGTACACCAACACAAATCTATAGGCTACAACTGTTATTTCCAGCAGCTACCATCCCAAAATCTTACTCAATTGCTCACTCTAGGTTATCACAGTGAACTTCATCATGTAGATCAGTACAAATGCATAAACTACCATAGTGATGCTCAACTACACCAGTATAAATCTACAGGTTACCTCGGTGAACTCCAGCATCTACACCAGTACAAATATACAGGTTACGTCCGTAAAATCCAGCATCTACACCAGTACAAATCTATAGGTTACCACAGTGAAATCCAGAATCTATACCAGTACAAAAGTATCTATAGGTTACCACAGTGAAATTCAGCATCTACATGTACACCAGTACAAATCTATAGGTTCCCACAGTAAAATCCAGCATCAACATCAGTACAAATGTACAGGTTACCCCGGAGAAATACAGCATCTACACCAGTACAAATCTATAGGTTACCACAGTGAAATCCAGCATCTACACCAGTACAGGTTAACCCAGTGAAATCCAGCATCTACACCAGTACAAATCTATAGGTTACCACAGTGAAATCCAGCATCTACACCAGTACAGGTTACCCCAGTGAAATCCAGCATCTACATTACAAATTTATAGGTTGCCATAGTGAAATCCAGCATCACCCCCTCCCCTTACAAATTTGTTGCCGCAGTGAAATCGAGCATCAACACCAGTATAAATCTACAGGTTACCACAGAGAAATCCATCATCTACACCAATACAATGTTAGGTTACCCTACCACAGTTAAATCAAGCTTACAGGGCCTATAGGTTTCCACAGTGAAAAATTTAAGCACCTTCACCAGTGCAGATCTAACTTACAAGATCTACACCATAAATTAGCTTACCACAGGCAGGACTGGGAATCCTGCATCTACCATTAAGTCTTTAGGTCACCAGGGAACCCAATTGAATCTTGGATAAGTTACCTTGGTGATCTTCAGCATCAACACCAGCTCAAATCTATACATGTAGGTTACCACAGTGAAATGCAGCGTCTACACCAGTAAAAATCTACAGGTTACCACAGTGGAATTCCGTATCTACACCAGTACAAATGTATAGGTTACTACAGATCAATCCAGCATCTACACCCATACCAATTTGTTACCACAATGAAATCCAGCATCAACACCAGTACAAATCTATATGTTACCACAATGAAATCCATGGCATCTACACCAGAACAAATCTTTGGGTTACCACAGTAAACTCCAGCATCTACACCAGTACAAATCCATAGGTTACCACAATGAAATCCAGCATCAACACCAGTACAAATCTATAGGTTACCACAATGAAATCCATGGCATCTACACCACTACAAATCTTTGGGTTACCACAGGGAAATCCAGTATCTACACCAGTACAAATCCATAGGTTACCACAATGAAATCCAGCATCAACACTAGTACAAATCTATAGGTTACCACAATGAAATTCAGCATGTACACCAATACAAATCCATGGGGTTTAATACCACAGTGAAATATAGCGTCTACACTAGTACAAATTTAAAGGTTACCACAGTGAAATCCAGCATCAACACTAGTATAAATCTATAGGTAACCACAATTAAAAGCAGCATCTACACCAGTACAAATCCATAGATTACCACAGTGAAATCCAGCATCAATACTGGTATAAATCTACAGGTAACCACAATGAAATCCAGTATGTACACCAGTACAAATCCATGGGGTTTAATACCAGTGAAATGCAGCATCAACACTGGTACAAGTCTATAGGTAACCACAATGAAATCCAGCATCTACAACAGTACAAATCTATAGGTTACCAAAGTGAAATCCAGCATCAACACTAGTATAAATCTATAGGTAACCACAATGAAATCCAGCGTCTACACCAGTACAAATCCATAGGTTACCACAGAGAAATCCACAGCATCTACACCAGTACAAATCTTTGGGTTACCACAGTGAAATCCAGCATCTACACCAGTACAAATCCATAGGTTACCAAAGTGAAATCCAGCATCTACATCAGTACAAATCCATAGGTAACCACAGTGAAATCCACAGCATCTACACCAGTACAAATCCATGGGGTTACCACAGTAAAATCCAGCATCTACATCCGCAAAAATGTACAGGCTGCCGCTGTGTAATCCAGCATCTACACCAGTGAAATGCTAGATTACCCTACCACAGTGAAATTAAGCCTACAGTGCCTATTGGTTTCCACAGTGAAATGAATTTAAGCACTTACACCAGTGCAAATCTAGATGAAGGTTATACAACAAGAAAATCTACACCATAGATTACAATGTAGCTTACCACGAGCAGGACTGGGAATCCTGCATCTGCCATTAAGTCTAGGTCACAAGGGGTAATAGCAACTTGTACAGGTTTACCACAGTGAAATCCAATTTCACAACAGTACAAATCTAAATCCAGGTCTACAACAGTACAGATCTATTCATCACAACAGGAATACGGTACACTACATTCACATCTAAATCCAGATCTACAGCAGTACAGATCTAAATCCAGATCTACAGCAGTACAGATCTAAATCCAGATCTACAGCAGTACAGATCTAAATCCAGATCTACAGCAGTACAGATCTAAATCCAGATCTACAGCAGTACAGATCTATTCATCACAACAGGAATACGGTACACTACATTCACATGTATACTATTTGGGGGGGTTGATGTGGAGAACCAATTTGACCAGCACTTGGGAATTATGAACAACTGAGAACGTTTGGCAAACCATACTACCACTTGGCGATAAACAGAATGCCACCAATTGCGAAGTTAGGGACAACTACAACATGGAGCAAACTAGAAGGCCATCAAACCATTGACCAACACAGCCACTTCAATGAGATAAAACACCACAACAGGAGGCAACTATACAACCACAATTAACCCTTTGGTAACTAAAGCAAACCAAAAAGAATGTTCATACAAACGTCACTTAAGGATGTCCGCTGGTGGTAAATCAAAGTAATTAACTTTTTGAATAATGTGTGTTGTTGCATTCATAATTGTGTAATATGAGGAAAAACAAAGAAAAAAATATAGGTTGGTGTGCATTTTTTAGCTGTAGGCAACGTTGAGTGGACTGACCCATGCTCAATTTGATAACCCAGAAAGCACAGGGAATAGCCCTAGTTTTGAAGCATATTCATGAAAAATTCATATAAATAGTATTTAACTTTGAGATCTGGCATAAGCTAGAGGCTCTTTAGAATGCTGTAGGGAAATGGACAAAAGTGCAAACCGACTCACAGGATAGCCTTACGCTGCATGAAAGTAGTTCCACAGAGATGAGTTTTGGGGATCCTTAGTGGTTGAAAGGCATTTGTATGTCTATATTTAGTCACTAATAGTCACTTCGCATATATTTGATCCCTTGTGTGCATTAAATATTACTCTGTTCATTGTTTTCCCACAAAATATGAGATTAATACGCTCTAAAGTATGGCAGACTGGTATCGTCACTTTACCAAAGCTTGGACTCTGCTGAGAAAATTATACAGTTTAGCTGGTTAGGTGTATATGTGAGAGATGCACTACCATAGCAGCCAACCTGGCCACCATTGTCTCATTATCACCTTTGCAGGCCACTGTTTGCTTTTCTCACAAGAGCTAGCTGTAACATATCTTATAATCTTTTCCTATCTTATACTCCACCAGTCAACCTGTGGGATAACCAGAAAGTGTAATACATGTCTTGTCTTATCCTAACTTGTAACATAACCATCATCAACCTTGATGTCCAGCCCTTCTCACTCATAACACTAAATCAATCTCTATTTAACCCTAGGTACATGTATGTTCTGTACAAACTGACCTTAATCCCCTGTGGGTATTTAGGCCTAGACTTCATTTCACTGGCCCCTTTTCCCATCGAATTCTTAACAGGTCAGTTTGCAGTTTCAACGCAACACCAACAATACCATGTTAAATAAGGTATATTGCTTTCTTTGAGCTGGTTAAATTAACATGGTGTTCATCTGGAATCCCGAACTGACGTATTGGAGGAATTATGTATCAAGATAAAGAGCAAAATTCAGCTACTTTGGTTGAGTCAAGGTTGGATGAGCACCTACTGTAGTGTCTAATTGGACGGAAATTAATTGGGTAACACATGGTTAGCGTAACGTGTGCAACTTCCCTCATTATAGGACTACCTTTCATTGTTCCCACAGATCAATTTCACATAAACTACGATAAAAGTAACTCCGAAAATGGAAGTCATTTTGATATAATATTCTATATTTCGGCTTCCATTTTCGGAGTTACTTTTATTCTAGGACTGCCTTTCTTTGGTATGTTCAACTTCTTTATGTCGGTACCTTTTAAGAAGGGCCGTTCGTGCCATAAATCCAAACGTTTAATAAATTTAAACGTTTAACTTGCACCAACCAATCAGATGTCATGAATTGACATTTGGAAGACCTTTCCTGTCCAAAAGCAAACGTTTGCTGTTGTAACGTTCAATACTTTAGACGTTTCCTGTCAAAAGGCAAATGTTTCCAGTATTAATATTCGAGACTTTTAATAACCCTTACAAATATTCGCGCATATTGTATTCCTCACGTCCACCGTGCATAATGTCCTGCGTAAATTGTCCCGGTGCCAAAGATATTCTCCAAAACCTTATTTGTAAGAACGGTTTTCATTGGTTAAAATACACTACATACCGGAAACGTTTGCCAGTGGAGATTTGCACGTGTTGGTGTAGATGTTGGAATACACGCGGCCCAAATAAAAAATCTGATTGGACGATCACAACCGGAAACATTATCCTTTTAACCGGAAACCTTTAAATGGCCGAATTTTTCTTTTGACAGGAAACGTCTGAAGTCGCGAATTTACAACTGGAAACGTTTGCTTTTTAACAGGAAAATGTCAGTTCATAACATCTGATTGGTTGGTTCAAGTTTGAACGTTTAAACTTTTTAAAGCTTTACACTTTTTAAACGTTTAAGGAGTTAAAACGTTTAAAGGATGCGTTTATGGCGCGAACAGCCCTTCATATACCTTGTCACAGGATGTAACTTGTGATTGCGTTTTAGCCACATACATTCGTGCCTGGTGCCACCTGTGCCTAACTTGAAATTAAATATATAATTGTGCATTTATTTCATTACAAACTCATCCCCCAATAACCCAGCTACCAGATCTCATTAAAGCCCATAGGCTCTAGTCTTATATTCTAACTGTTTGCAGGTAATCATAATGTCTATCAAAATTTAGCAAATTGGATGGATGTTGGTGTGCAAAATTCTCAGCTAGAAGGCTTTAAAAGGAAATCCCCATCTCTTAACCTAGGGAAGGGAGATAACCCAATAGAAAAACAGGCAAAATGGCTGCCAAAGTCAAAAAACCACCAGCGGACATCCTTAAGGGAAACGTGTACATTGAATTCCACCATATGGGGCAACTATAGAACACCAACCACCACTTTCTCAAAACTATTTACTATATAGAACGCCAATAGCACTGAATGGCAAGTACAAACTATATTGCAGGGCAATTACAAAGAATTCCACTACCACTGCAGGGCAATTTTAAACAATATAGAAAATCACCACTGCAGGGCAATTATAAATTATATAGAACACCATCTCTGCAGAGCAATTATAAACTACGCCTATACAGAAGGGGGGTTTTCTGGGTTCGTGCGAACCCTCCTTTCAGAAATTTTGTATATTTTTCTCCTATAAATGCCCTTTTCAAAAACTGAAGCGAACCCCCTATTTGCCCCTTTTCCCCATACAGCGAACCCCCTGATGTGCTCTTTTGAAGTAAAGGCGAACCACCCCTCCGTAAATCCTGGCTACGGCCCTGGGGGCTGTGGGTGAATATGTATTAAAATATTGGTAATCTGGCCTTTGATTAGATAACATGACTGATAATGGGCGTGGACATTATGGCTTGGACAACCCAATGAAAGCCAATCTTGTAGACTGAAACCTCAAAAAAAAAAAAAAAAGCTAGACCAGCAACAGGGCATTCTCAGCATGCAGTGAGGCATATAGGCAACAAACTAGAATTTGGGTTGGCACTGAATGAGGCATGGACAACCTACAGCATACCACCAGCAGTTCATGTAGAGAATGTAAAAAAAGAAAAAAAGCGTCGGCACAAGAAGATTTTGCAGGAGATCCCATACTGCACATTTTCCCTATTAAATTTGTTCAATGCGACAGAAAATCTAATTCTCTCAAAATTATTAGGATGGACTTTTGATGAAAAAAAAGTAATCCCTTATTAATCGCAGAAAGTGAAATTTCCCACCATAAAATCTGGGGGTGATCAAATTTATTAGAACAGGAAGTTGACAAAATCACCTAAAATCATGCCGATAATCTATTTCTTCATTATTGCAATGATTTGGGGACTGAATATGATGCTAATGATTTTGGATTAAAATAATGATCAAATTTATTGGAATCACTGATCCTCATGCGTAATTGGGGTGACTGAATTTTAAAAGGGGGATTGAATTATTAGATGGATTAATTTTATAAGAGTGACTGATCAATTATTCAGCATACAGGTATATTTAATTGAAACCTGGTGAAACTAATTCTTTGACCAATATCCCATTTACCCTGGTGATGTGTGGTACGTGGCATTGTATCTCCACTGCTGGAAAATCTTTTTGGTCCAAGTGGTCCTTCATGTCTAAATGTGTATTTGAGAGTGACTCGATTTAGACCCTTTTTTCATGAAATTGCACATGCTGCGGATTTCAGTTTCACATATTAACTATTCCTACGAAGTAGGCTACAGATTGCAAATTGTCCGGTAACGAGTCAGTGAGTCGGTCCATCCGAATCCTTTCGTCTGCAAAATAAGGAGAACTGTTGACATTAGAACCTTGATTTTTGGCATGAAGATGCATTAGGGGACTGTCACCAACAAGTTCTGAGCTGACCTACTTCTGATGAAAATTTCTGGTGATTTTTGATGAAAATCACTGGTGATCCTGACTTGGGTAGTGCCCATCTTAATATAGGCAGGATTTCAACTAGGGGTGGACATTTCCAAGAGTTCAGTTCGCATCAGAGTCCTAATGCCTACCCTACTTCGTAGGTCCTGTGACGTTCGTCACACTGCTCCTGTAATCATAACACAATCGAGCTAGAACATATATTTTCTCTTGACATTACATTAAAACACAACTATTTTTAGGACCTTTTATTTTTTCGATTTCAACCACACCACATATAGGTTGTATATGCCGCCTTATCGTATCATCTCTTTTGCAAATTAAGGCCCATAATAATTGGTTGCCATGGTAACCATGCACATTTATGCTAAATATATGAATCTTACTAAAGCTGTATTGAAAGTTTAAATCAATAGCCAGACCAAAAGTTACAATGCAAAGCACAATAGCACCAGCTAAACCCTGATCAGGCTTTATCCCTCAAAAGCCCATAATGCAGTCCTCCATGATGGTATGTGTTCAATTATCGAATGGAAACCCGGGTGTTAAAACGAATAGGAACCAAACATAGTGATATGACTGAAATAGTGTTGAAATCGACGTTAAATCATATTCACTCAATTATTACACCTATGTAACAAATCATTTATTATCAATATGCAGGATCAATTGACCAGTGTGACTAGCTATACATGTAGGTAGGTGTAAAATCCTGTATGTGACCGAATTAAAGATCTTCACCTGCGACTTTGTTAGTCCAATGATGCTGTGTTCACAATTACATGTTACATGGGTGATGTGGCCTGTTTTTGTTAGGTTTTGACTCCCATGAGGTGTGGAGTTGCAAATTGAAATATGTAGAAATTTTGAGTTTTATGGTATATTATACCATATAATTATGCAGAATATTAATTGTCAGCAACAAGGCCTTAGTTTTTTTAATAACAGCATTCTGCAAGATCACCTATTTCGAGGTGATAATCATACCCTTTTCACTCCATAAACATACAAAGCCAGTCCAGAACCACAACATATTCACTATTTCGTGGCATCACACTGAGCAAATATATATGTATAATATTGCAAGAATTATTTCATGAAGTAGTTCTGTGAAAGTATCAAGAAGAGAACCAACCATATAAAATCTTGCACCATATTGAACACCAAATACAGCACAATTTCAATCTATTAAATGACCAAGAATATGGTACCATACTGAACTGAATGATGCAAGACATAGCACAAGATACTGAACAATACATGTAACACCATTCTGAAAATTGCAGAAATTAATATAACTGAATGATTAAGAACATAATCTTAGGGTTGCATCATACTGAACCAGGCTGCACAACAGAACACTGCGCCACCAGAACCTTTTCCATACTGAAAAATATAGAACCGAATACCTACTGAAAATGAAAAGGGGTATCGAACTGAACAATATAGAACATCGCACCATGTAGTGAAGAACATTGTGCCTTTCTGAACAATGGAGAACATTGCAGCATTCAGAATAAAAGATATTTATGCAGCAATCGGAACAATAGAGAACATTGCGCCATATAATAAAACAAAATCTAGCACTGTACCGAGTCGGATTGATACAGAATCTCCCTCCATATAATAATATAGTACCTTATTGAACAATACAGAACATTGCAACAAAACAATATATATCACCATATTGATTGATACAGAAGATTGTGCCATACAACAACCCAGAATGTAGTACCGTGATACAGAACATTGTGCCATATAACAACCCAGAATGTAGTACCGTGATACAGAAGATTGTGCCATACAACAACCCAGAATGTAGTACCGTGATACAGAACATTGTGCCATATAACAAAACCAAATAGAGCACCATATTGAATAAAGACAACATTACGCCACATAAGAAAACAGAATATAGCACCATATTGATTGATACAGAAGATTGTGCCATACAACAACCCAGAATGTAGTACCGTGATACAGAACATTGTGCCATATAACAACCCAGAATGTAGTACCGTGATACAGAAGATTGTGCCATACAACAACCCAGAATGTAGTACCGTGATACAGAACATTGTGCCATATAACAAAACCAAATAGAGCACCATATTGAATAAAGACAACATTACGCCACATAAGAAAACAGAATATAGCACCATATTGATTGATACAGAAGATTGTGCCATACAACAACCCAGAATGTAGTACCGTGATACAGAACATTGTGCCATATAACAAAACCTAATATAGTACCATATTGAACAAAGAGAACATTGTGCTAATAACAAAACCTAATATAGTACCATATTGAACAAAGAGAACATTGTGCTAATAACAAAACCTAATATAGCACCATATTGAACAAAGAGAACATTGTGCCACATAAGAAAACAGAATATAGCACCATATTGATTGATACAGATCAATCCGCACTCCATATAATATAGCACCTTATTGAACAATACAGAACATTGCACAATATAACAAAATGTAATATAGCACCCAATTGATCGATATAGAACATGGTGCGATATTGAATTATACAGTATACCAAATAATATAACAGAATATAGCATAAAATTTATTGATACAGAACATTGCGCCTTATAACAAATTGATTGATACAGAACATGGTGCGATATTGAACAATACAGAACATTGCACCACATAACAAAACAGAATATAGCACCGAACTGATTGATATTGAACATTGCGCTATATAACACAGGATACAGTACCATATAACAGCAGGGTTCCTCCTGGTCCTGGATTTCCTTGAATTCTGGGAAAATAAATTCCAGGACCTGGAATCCCTTGAATTCTCACAATATTTGTCCTGGAAGAGTCCTTGAAATTTATTGTCCTCTCCCCCCCCTCCTCTCTCAAAAAAAAAATCTGCCACAATTAATTACTGGAATTTCTAACAAACAGAATTTATTCTTCCATCTAGTCAGATCTGTATGAAACATGATAGTTGAAATACATATTCATTTCATTCTAATGAACATTGTTGAATTTGCTGAATGAAACATGGTAAAAGGTGTTAAAAAATGTCCAAGAAAATTCAGTTAAAGGTCCTGAAAAAAGGTTGTATGGACCTGGAAATGTCCTGGAATTTTGTCTTTCACAAAAGGTAGGAACCCTGAACAAGACATAGCACCATGTTGAACAGTACAAAACATTGCACTATAACAAGACAGAATATAACACCATATTGAACAACAGAGAACATTGCGCCATAAAACGGACTAGAATATAGCGCAAAACGGATTGATAGAACATTGCACTTTATATAGCACCAAATTTACTGATACATAACATTGTGCCAATAACAAAACGGAATATAGCACCTAACTGATATAGAAAATTGCACCATACAACAATACAGAATATAGCACCAAATGGATTGATATAGAAAATTGCGCCACATAACAAAACAGAATAGCACCATATGGATTGATACAGAATATCTCCCCATATACAGGGATGAGAATATTCAATGGAAACATTGATTTTGATGTTTTTTATTGTTGAAAAACTTTCCATTCCAAAACAGTCCATTTCGCCTAAGCTTGCCTTCTGGGGGATGCGATGGTGACATTTTTCAGTGTTTTTCGGGCCCCTTTTCCAGGTTTTATGTGTTACAACTTGGAACAATTCTCATGCCTGTAATAACAAAACAGAATATAGCACCATATTGATTGATACATTGCACCATATAACATAACAAAATAACATCATATTGAACAATAGAGAACATTGCTCAATCCATGTAATGATACATAACATTACACCATATAACAAAACAGAATATAGCATCATATTGAACAACAGAGTATTGCGCCATATAACACAACAGAATAATACACCATATTTACTGCTACAGAACATTGCACCATATAACAAAGCAGAATATAGCAACATGTTGATTGATATCGTACACTGTGCCATATAAAAAGACAATATTGCACCATATCCATTGATACAGAACATTATGCCAAAAAACCCCAAGACCATATAGCACCATATGATTGATACAGAACATTGCGTCCTATAATAAAATGGGAGCTAGCACCATATTGATGGATACATAACATTATGCCATATAACGGGACCGGATATAGCACCATACTGATTGCATGACACAGAACAAGGCACCTTATGACAAGATGGAATATAGCATCATATTGTTTGATAAATCAGAACATTTCACCATATAACAAAACAGAATATAGCACCATGTTGAAAAATAGAAAACATTGCATCATGTAGCAAAACAGACTTAACACTATATTGGTACAGAAATTGGTTTATGTAACAAAAGGGAATAGAGCACCATATTAAAAAACATTGCTCCAAACAAATACATGTACAAAACAGAATTTTGCTCCATATTGATCAAGAACATTGGACCATATAACCGGACAGAATGTGGTACCTTGATACAGAACATTGTGCCATATAACAAGACAGAATATAGCACCATAGATATTGATTGATCGAGAACATTACACAATATAACATAACCAGATATAGCACCATGTTGATTGATACAGAGCATTGCTCCAAGTAACAAAACAGAATATAGACCATTGCGTAATATAACAAAACAGAATATATCACCAAGTTCAACAATATACATGTAGAACATTGTACCATATATGATACAGAACATTGTGCCATACAATAAACAGAATATAGCACCATATGAATTGATACAGAACAATTTGCCATATATATTTCAAAATTGATTGATACAGAATATTGCTTCATTTAACAAAACAGAATATATCAACATATTGATTGATACAGAACTATGCGCTAAATAACAAGACTGAATATAGCACCAAATTGATTGATATACAAAACATATTGTGCCTTTATAGCAAAGCAGAATATAGCACCATAAAAAACAGTAGAGAACATTAAGGTATATAACAAAACAGAAAAGAGCACCATATGGAGTGATACAGAACATTGCATCATATAACAAAACAAATATAGCACCCCAATGGACAATAGAATATGGCACCATATTGAAAGTGGAGAAAATGGTAGTATACTGAACAATACAGAATATTGCCCATACTGAACTACGGATGTTCAGTGTTGTTCCTTGCTGTTAATTGTTCTAATTCATATTGCCTTGATAAGTCAAACTCGAATCATATAAAATCATGTTTTGGGAAAATTTCAAAGAATTGTAGAGCAAAGGATACCATATCTTTTATCATACCGTACCAAACAACTAGAATTTGGATAACACTCAACTATCTTCTTTTTTTTCAAACATTTTGGTCACAGGCTCCCCTGTATTTTATAAGCTGTTTAGATTGCCCCACATATGGTAGTCCATGGGTTGCACTCCACTTCTCTCATGGGCGTCACTGGACGATGTCGTTGGGTACATAAGACTCCCTCTTGGAGCCCAAAATGTACGTTATTTCCCTATAATTAACAATATACTAATGAATCCCGCAATAAGTAAGCATAGAAAATGACCCACTGTCAAGAACTCCTGATGACACCCACACCACTTGTCATACAGCTGATATGCATGCATAAGCATAAAAAACACAAATGTATAAACCATCTCAAATAATTTGATTTTCCATATACAGAATATACGTCTATAGATTACACCAATATACTCCACTTATCATACAGATTATACCAATATACTCCACTTATCATACAGATTATACCGCTATACTTATCATACCTTCTACCTCTATGCTCCAATCATCCTTGAAATTATACCAATATACTCCACTTATCATACCGATTATACCTCTATACTACACTTATCATACAGACTATACCTCTATACACCACTTATACAGATTATACCAATATACTCCACTTATCATACAGATTATACCTCTATACACCACTTACCATACAGATTATACCTCTATACACCACTTACCATACAGATTATACCAATATATTCTACTCCTCCTACAGATTATACCAATATACTTCACTTATCATACAGATTATACCTCTATACACCACTTATACAGATTATACCAATATACTCCACTTATCATACAGATTATACCTCTATACACCACTTACCATACAGATTATACCTCTATACACCACTTACCATACAGATTATACCAATATATTCTACTCCTCCTACAGATTATACCAATATACTTCACTTATCATACAGATTATACCTCTATACACCACTTATACAGATTATACCAATATACTCCACTTATCATACAGATTATACCTCTATACACCACTTACCATACAGATTATACCTCTATACACCACTTACCATACAGATTATACCAATATATTCTACTCCTCCTACAGATTATACCAATATACTTCACTTATCATACAGATTATACCTCTATACTCCACTTATCATACAGACTATACCTCTATACCACTTATACAGATTATACCAATATACTTCACTTATCATACAGATTATACATCTATACTCCACTTATCATACAGACTTTACCTCTATACTACTTATACAGATTATACCAATATACTCCACTTATCATACAGATTATACCAATATATTCTACTTCTCATACAGATTATACCAATATACTTCACTTATCATACTGATTATACCTCTATACTCCACTTATACCTTATACATCTATGCTCCACTCCTACAGATTATATCAATATACACTGCTTATGATACAGATTATACATCTATACTCCACTTATCATACAGACTATACCTCTATACACCACTTATACAGATTATACCAATATACTCCACTTATCATACAGATTATACCTCTATACACCACTTACACAGATTGTACCAATATACTCCACTTATCATACAGATTATACCAGTATACTCCACTGATCTTAGAGATTGTACCTCTATACTTCACTTATCATACAGATTATACCTCTATACTCCACTTATCATACAAATTATACCAGTATACTCCACTGATCCTAGAGATTGTACCTCTACACTTCACTTATCATACAGCATATATGTCTAGATTATACCAATATACTCCATTTATCATACAGATTATACCGCTATACTTATCATACCTTATACCTCTATGCTCCAATCGTCCTTAAAATTATACCAATATACTCCACTTATCATACCGATTATACCTCTACACTTCACCTATTATACAGATTATACCTATATATTTCACTTATCATACAGATTATACCAATGTACTCCACTTATCATACAGATTATACCAATATACTCCATTTATCATACAGATTATGCCTCTATACTTCACTTATCATACCTTATACATATAGGCTCCACTCCTACAGATTATACCTCTATACTTCACCTATTATACAGATTATACCTATATATTTCACTTATCATACAGATTGTACCAATATATTCTACTCCTCATACAGATTATACCAATATACTTCACTTATTATACAGATTATACCTCTATACTCCACTTACAATACCTTACACATCTATGCTCCACTCCTACAGATTATATCAATATACCCTTTTAACGATACAGATTATACATCTATACTCCACTCATTATACAGACTATACCTCTATACACCACTTATACAGATTATACCAATATACTCCAGTTATCATACAGATTATACCTCTATACTTCATTCTTCATATAGATTATACCAATATACTTCACTTATACAGATTATACCAATATACTCCACTTATCATACAGGTTATACCTCTATACTTCACTCTTCATATAGATTATACCAATATACTCCACTTGTCATAAAGATTATGCCTCTATACTCCACTTATCATACAGATTATACCTCTAAACTGCACTTATCATACAGATTATACCTCTATACTTCATTTATCATACAGATTATACCAGTATACTCCACTGATCCTAGAGATTGTACCTCTATACTTCACTTATCATACAGAATATACGTCTATAGATTATACCAATATACTCCACTTATCATAGATTATACTCCACTTATCATACAGATTATACCGCTATACTTATCATACCTTGTACCTCTATGCTCCAATCATCCTTGAAATTATACCAATATACTCCACTTATCATACCGATTATACCTATATACTCCACTTATCATACGGATTATACCTCTATACACCACTTATACAGATTATACCAATATACTCCACTTAACATACAGATTATACCTCTACACTTCACCTATCATACGGATTATACCTCTATACACCACTTATACAGATTATACCAATATACTCCACTTAACATACAGATTATACCTCTATACTTCACTGTTCATATAGATTATACCTCTGTACTTCATTTATCATACAGATTATACCAATATACTCCTTATCATACAGATTATACCTCTATACTTCACTCTTCATATAGATTATACCAATATACTCCACTTATCATATAGATTATGCCTCTATACTCCACGTATCCTACAGATTATACCTCTAAACTTCACTTATACAGATTATACGTCTATACTTCATTTATCATACAGATTATACCAGTATATTCCACTGATCCTAGAGATCGTACCTCTATACTTCACTTATCATACAGAATATACGTCTGTAGATTATACCAATATACTCCACTTATCATACAGATTATACTCCACTTATCATACAGATTATTCCGCTATACTTATCATACCTTGTACCTCTATGCTCCAATCATCCTTGAAATTATATCAATATACTCCACTTATCAATATAGATTATCACTACGAGTTGTCATTTATCTGATTTTTATCAAACGAGTGTGATAAAAATCAGATACATGACCACAAGTGTTATAATTGAAAAATAAACAAGTGAAAAATAATCAAAAATATAGTTAGCAAACTGTAAGGGTGTGATACAGGTTTTGTATCACATGGGTGTATCACATTGCTTTTGGCCGTTGTGATGTGAGAATACCGATTATACCTCTACACTTCACCTATCATACAGATTATACCTATATATTTCACTTATCATACAGATTATACCTATATATTTCAGTTATCATACAGATTATACCAATGTACTCCACTTATCATACAGATTATACCTCTATACTCCACTTATCATACAGATTATACCAATATACTCCACTTATCATATAGATTATACCTCTATGCTTCACTTATAAAGATTATACCAACATAATCCACTTATAATACAGATTTACTTCTATACTTCATGTATAATACAGATTATACCTCTATACTTCACTTATCCTATCTTATACATCTATGCTCCACTCAAAAAAATTATACCAATATACTCCACTTATCATACAGATTATACCAATATACTTCACTTATCATACAGATTATACCTCTATACTCCACTTATCATACAGATTATACCAATATATTCTACTCCTACAGATTATACCAATATACTTCACTTATCATACAGATTATACCTCTATACGCCACTTGTCATACAGATTATACCAATATATTCTACTCCTCATACAGATTATACCAATATACTTCACTTGTCATACAGATTATACCTCTATACTCCACTTATCATACCTTATACATCTATGCTCCACTCCTACAGATTATATCAATATACACCGCTTATGATGCAGATTATACATCTATACTCCACTTATCATACAGACTATACCTCTATACACCACTTGTACAGATTATACCAATATACTCCACTTATCATACAGATTATACCTCTATACACCACTTACACAGATTGTACCAATATACTCCACTTATCATACAGATTATACCTCTATACTTCACTGTTCATATAGATTATAACAATATACTTCACTTATCATACAGATTATACCAATATACTCCACTTATCATACAGATTATACCTCTATACTCCACTTATCATACAGATTATACCTCTAAACTTCACTTATCATACAGATTATACCTCTATACTTCATTTATCATACATATTATACCAGTATACTCCACTGATCCTAGAGCTCGTACCTCTAAACTTCACTTATCATTCAGATTATACCTCTAAACTCCACTTATCTTACAGATTATACCTCTATACTTCACTTATCATACAGATTATACCTCTATACTCCACTTATCTTACAGATTATACCTCTAAACTTATCATACAGATTATACCTCTAAACTTCACTTATCATTCAGATTATACCTCTAAACTTCACTTATCATACAGATTATACCTCTAATCTTCACTTATCATACAGATTATACCTCTATACTCCACTTATCTTACAGATTATACCTCTATACTCCACGTATCTACCTCTATACTCCACTTATACAGATTATACCTCGATCTAAACTTCACTTATCATACAGATTATGCCTCTATACTCCACTTATCATACAGATTATACCAATATACTTCACTTATCATACAGATTATACCTATAAACTTATCATACAGATTATACCTCTATACTTGAAAAAATGTTGAAAGCGACGTTAAACCCTATTCACTCACTCCCTACCTCTATACTCCACTTATCATACAGATTATACCTATAAAGTTCACTTATCATACAGATTATACCTCTACTCCACTTATCATACAGATTATACCTATAAAGTTCACTTATCATACAGATTATACCAATATACTCCACTTATCATACAGATTATACCAATATACTCCACCTATCGTACAGATTATACTAATATACCCCACTTATTATACAGGTTGTACCTCTATACATCACTTATCATACAGATTATATTGATATTACACTTATCATACAGATTATACACCTCTATACTCCACTTATCATACAGATTACACCTTTATACTCGACTTATCATACAGATTATATCAGAATACTCCATTTATCCTACAGATTATGCTTCTAAATTCCGCTTACCATACAGAATATTCCAATATACTCCACTTATCATAGAGATTATACCTCTATACACCACTTTTCATACAGATTATCGCAATATACTAGACTTAACATACAGAATAAACATATATAATTCATTTGTCTTGAAGATTATATCAAGATACTCCACTTATCACACTGATTATATCACTATACTCCAGCATACAGCTATGGTCAATTAATCAGAGATTATAGCAATTACTCCACTTGTCATACAATTATAACACTAGTCCAACTGACCTACAGATTGATTACACTACACCACTCGGCATACAGATTATGGCACTCGTTCCACTTATCATACAGATTATAGCACTATGCCACTCAGCATACAGATTATAGCACGCCATTCCAATGTCCTACAGACTACAGCAGCTATGCCCCTCCTTCATACAGATCATAGCCCTATGCCACTCGACATACAGGTTATAGCACTTCCTCCACTGTCATACAGATTATAGGACTATGCCACTCGGTCCTACAGATTATAGCACTCAACTGTCCTACAGATCATAGCACTATGCCTTTCGACATACAGGTTATAGCACTTCCTTCTCTGTCCTACAGATTATAGCAATATGCCACTCGGTCATACAGATTATAGCAATATGCCACTAGGTCATACAGATTATAGCACTCCACTGTCATATAGATTATAGCACTGTCACTCGGTCATACAGATTATAGCAATAATGCTGCTCGGCATACAGGCTATAGCACTTCCTCCACTGTCGTACAGATTATAGCAATATGCCAATCGTTCATACAGATTATGGCACTCCACTGTCATAGATTATAGCACTATGCCACTTGTTCATACAGATTATAGCACTCCACTGTCATATAGATTATAGCACTATGCCACTTGTTCATACAGATTATAGCACTCCACTGTCTTACAGATTATAGCAATATGCCACTCGGCCATACAGATTATAGCATTCCACTGTCAAACAGATTATAGCACTATGCCACTCGTTCATACAGATTATAGCAATATGCCACTCGGCCATACAGATTATAGCACTCCACTGTAATACAGATTATAGCACTATGCTACTCGTTCATACAGATTATAGCACTCCACTGTCATACAGATTATAGCAATATGCCACTCGGCCATACAGATTATAGCACTCCACTGCCATACAGATTATATCACTACACGGATTATAGCACTATACCACTCGGTCATACAGATTAGCACTCGATCACTGTCCTACAGATTACAGCACTATACCACTTGGCATACAGGTTATAGCACTTCCTCCACTGTCCTACAGATTATAGCACTAGGTCATGCAGATTATAGCACTTCACTGTCGTTCAGATTATATCACTACACGGATTATAGCACTATACCACTCGGTCATACAGATTAGCACTCGATCACTGTCCTACAGATTACAGCACTATACCACTTGGCATACAGGTTATAGCACTTCCTCCACTGTCCTACAGATTATAGCACTAGGTCATGCAGATTATAGCACTTCACTGTCGTTCAGATTATATCACTACACGGATTATAGCACTATACCACTCGGTCATACAGATTAGCACTCGATCACTGTCCTACAGATTACAGCACTATACCACTTGGCATACAGGTTATAGCACTTCCTCCACTGTCCTACAGATTATAGCACTAGGTCATGCAGATTATAGCACTTCACTGTCATTCAGATTATATCACTACACGGATTATAGCACTATACCACTCGGTCATACAGATTATAGCACTATGCCACTCGACAAACAGGTTATAGCACTTCCTCCACTGTCCTACAGATTATAGCATTATCATACAGATTATAGCACTCCACTGTCCTGCAGATTACAGCACTATGCCACTCGGCATACAGGTTATAGCATTCCTCCACTGTCCTACAGATTATATCACTGTGCCACTAGGTCATACAGATTATAGCACTCGATCACTGTCCTACAGATTACAGCACTATGCCACTCGGCATACAGGTTATAGCACTTCCTCCACTGTCCTACTGATTATATCACTACACGGATTATAGCACTATGCCACTAGGTCATACATATTATAGCACCCGATCACTGTCCTACAGATTATAACACTATGCCACTACATGTAGGTCATACAGATTATAGCACCCCACTGTCCTACAGATCATAGCACTATACCACTTGGCATACAGGTTATAGCTCTTCCTCCACTGTCTTACAGATTATAGCACTATGCCACTCGGTCATACAGATTATAGCACTTGATCACTGTTCTACAGATTACAGCACTATGCCACTCGGCCATACAGATTATAGCACTTGCTCCTTGCCATACAGATTATAGCACTAAGCCATTCGGCTTGCAGATTACAACACTCGCTTCACTTGTCCTGATTATAACACTATGCCACTAGGCATACAGAATATAGCACTCCTCCACTGTCGTACAGATTATAACACTATGCCACTAGGTATACAGATTATAACACTATGGTCCACTTATCATAGAGAGGAACACAGTCCACTTAATCTCAATCATAGCCTGTATCCTCTTCATAACAGACTAAAACCCCATACAGATTATATCATACTTCACACTCTGCATATAGATTATATTAACTACGCTGGTCACATTTGTTGTAGGTCCACTTGTCATACAGATTATAGCCCCAAACTCCACTCGTCTTACAGATTATTGCACCATACTCCACTCGTCATACAGGTTATAGTACTATACTTACGTTCGAGAGTATGGTGCTATACTTCACTGGTCTTGCAGATTATATCACCATACTCCACCTGTCCTGAGAGATTATAGCACCACACTCCATCTATCTTATAGATTATAGAAGTATTATGAGTCTGGATACCTTATAGATTGTTACGCTATACACATGATACTTCACTCGTCTTAGAGCTTATAACACTTGTCTTACAAATTATAGCACTGTATTCCACTTGGCTTGGAGAGTATAGTACCATACTCCACTGATCTTTCAGAGTGTAGCTCACTCCACTTGTTACTTCGCTTGTCTTACAGAGTATAGCACCATAATTCACTTGCCTTACAAGGTATAGCACCATACTCCACTCGTTTTAGTGAGTATAGCACTATGCTCCATTTGTCTTACCGATTATAGCGCCATACTTCACTTGTCTTAGAAAGTGTAGCACCGTATCATGATATTGCCTAATGAGTGTAGTATGGTACCATACAGGGATAGCACCATACACCACTCAGCGAGGATATAGCATAACCTCACTTCATTTTGTCTACAGCATCATAATCATAGAGATACATATAGCATCATACTCAAATATTCTTTCAGAGTTTGGCACAATACATCTTGTCTTCGAGAGTATATAGTACCATACATCACTTATCTTACAGATTATAACACCATACTCCATTTGTCTTACAGATCGTAGCACCACACTCAACATCCCCCAGCACCAGTCCAGCATTTAACATGGCCGATATAGAGTTCGCCCCCCCCCCCCCACTTTCAAATGTGCTCCGAGGCCCCTGTATACATATATAAGATGTCCATCTGCAGTCTATCGAATCATTACCACCATATCTCAAGGATTACAGGAGTACCAAACTCAAATCACATAGGCATATGTGTTGACATGATACAGAAACCTTAAAACAATTAATCAGAATATTGACCTATAATTTCTGATTCACTAGAAGGTTAAACTGTCAATTGACAATTTTGTCACCAATTGCTTGTTGCCATCAACTGTTTATTCTTCAAGGGCCATATTTCAATGCCAAGGGGTTCTCAGTACTTTGCATGATTCATGTTTATTCTTCAATGACAATGCGCAACGGTCTGAAATAAACCTTTACTGGATTTCTTTTTGTACCAAGAAAAGGGGGAAAAATTGTTACAGTTTTGGAGACAAAATATACAAAATGTGTTACATGGTGTACAGAAATATGGAGAATGTTGAACAATGTATCTCTTTTTATTAGAGAGAGAGAGAGAGATATGTACAATGTTGCCAAATGTAGATATATAGTTGTCAAAAAACTAACAGTTTTAGGATGCTGTTACTGAAGGCATATCAATTATGAAACTGTATCAATAATTAGAAATCATTTGTATCTGTTAAGTGTAAAGATGAATGAATCCCATATTCTAATCCTTCATAGGGCATTTCTAGTTTGGCTAGGTTAGACAAAAATGACTACAAATCATGGGACGAGTCATATATGATTAAAGGGATATAATGATGTCCTAAATCCATGTTATATAGTTTATGAATGACACTGCACATACAGGTCTTTTCCAACATACTTATAATTGTCATAATTTTCAAGCCAAAATTTGTACATAGTTTATCTCCAAGTTACCATTATCATGTGTCAGGTCCTGAAAGAATGATACCTGCATCGAACTGTTTAAAACAGATTTTCATCTCCTTAAACTAGTTCTGTTATTCCAAATAATCTGTTGGAAGATGTCAATTTCAGTACCATCATGGGCGTTGCCAGGATTTTGTGAGAGTGGGTCGTTTCTTTTGCTTGCTTATCGGAGAGATCAATACTACTGTGCTGCTAAAATAAGAAAATAACATATGGCTCGACACTGGCAGGGGGTCGTTCACACCCAATGACGCCCCCCTTCCTTCGCTGGCGACTCACTTGACCATGTAGGTCTTTCCAAAAGTTCAGTTCTTTTTCTTAGAACAAACCACATGTTCATGTATACTCTACAGTCCATACCACAACAGCTACCAGTATCTCTAACCATAACCAGGCCTTCAAGTGGCTCACAGTGAAAATATAGGAGAAAATATAGGCCTGTGTCATTGCACCGCCCCCTGCCATCAAGGGCAGACAGCATTGTCCAGGGATTAGGCAAGCAAATGCCCCATTGTCATGTATTATTATCTAATTTATATATGGAGTCCCAAATTAATATTGAGAATTTGATATAAAAAAAATTGTTTTGTTTATTAATTGTTACCCTGTCTTAGAGAATTTGAGTGGAGCTTATTGTGATTTAGTTCAATCTTAAGTGATTTATTGTTTTATTTGTTGACCAATATACACACACATACTGTGATACAGGTATACAGTATATTGTAAAAGTCAATGTATCTATGAAATGTCACTTGTAATGTTTTTAACACCTTAAAATCTTCATAGCCATGCAGTTATTCATTTTCAGGATATTAAAAAGCATAGTCTTGTATTGATGGTAGATTTTGGTTGAAAAGACTTAGTATATTAACAGTCAATCATCCTTATACGAGTACAGTAAACAATCTACTAAAACAATCACTTTGTCCACCATGAGATTGTGTGGGTGATATATTAGAACTAGAAGTTGACAACATTCTTTAGAACTCCTGCAGTTATATGCAATGCATTACTTTGTCCTTGATTTTAGAGGTCACGACGTGAATCAAATTTAATTCGGTTATCAAACTAAATTGTATCATATCATGTTAGGATGACTGAAGACTTTAAAAATGAAGGGTTCCTTCATGAAATGTTTTCATAGGCATGCTCAGTGGTTATTTCACGCACAAAATTTTGGGGAAAGATTATATTTTAGAGCAAGGGCGAAGCCAGCACCCTAAAATTTGTAAACTTAACCAAACTAAGCGTCCGTAAAATAACCATTGAGCACGCCTATGAATACTTATTTCTATTCTATTGCACTGTTCAAATTGATTATCCACAAAGATTATAATGAAAGGTTGAGAAAATATGGTAAACTTTGACATCCTTTCTCCCCTTTGTTGAAAAAAACTGGTCCACTGATATTAACCCGATGCTTCTGTTTCTGTTGGCATTGTGTCAATATGAGTGGATGATTTTTTGTGGTCTCCCAAATGGGGATTGATTCTGTCAGGTGAGTCAGGCTTTGAGGAACATGCATGGATATACGTAGGTCTATTTGTGTCACTTTGTTAATCAATTTCACAATGGAAACAACAGTTAAACTTAAGAAAGAAGTTCCATCTTGTAATTTATTTGTTCGTCCTATTCGATTGTGTCTTGTATGAAAGCAGACGTCCGTTTCCTCACCTGACTTGTGAAATAGAATGTCCAAATGAACACCTGCACTTGACATGCTAAAACACTCAATAATTGCCTAGTTAGCAAGTTGTTATAGACACAATTTTTGAATTAAGGTTTTAACCTGTACAAGGTGAAGTGATTACATAATGGGATTGTATGGATATTATCTGACTCGGTCACAGACCATGTTTAATGTGATCTCACTGTTGGTTATTGTTAATATTGGTTGAATGATCCCTTGGATGTATCTTTGATTTTGTCCGGTAATGAGTCGGTGAGTCCATCCGAATCCTTTCTTTGGCAAAGTAAGGAGAACCGTTGACATTAGAACCTTGATTTTTGACATGAATGTGCATTAGGGGACTCCGACTGTTACCAGCAAGTTTTGAGCTGACCTACTTTTCATGAAAATTTGACCCACTTCAGTGGCCTTTAACATTACGCTTGGACCCCCAATTCATCTTCCTCGCCCTACTTTGTAGGTCTTGTGACGTTAGTTACACTGCCATGTAATAAATGATCTAAATTCATATCTTCATGTAGGTAAGTTTTTAGCAGACTGGCAACTACATGTAATATTTAAATGATCTCAAAATCGTTAAACCATGATGGCATCATTTTCGTGCGAGCTAAAATAACAAAGTTTGTCCTCCAGACTTTTATATTTATCATAGTGTTAAAAATATGTGATCTGAGTTGTTCCCAGTGCTGTTGTAAGCGCTACTGGTGAGATGGTGCTCCCTAATGGGTCCATCATTGGTGGTTCAATTCCGCCGGGTGTGACAGCCACTGGTCCTTTCAGGGAACATGTCCAAATTTCTAAATATTCCTTCAAGGTTATTCAAAGAACTCGGTCTGGATAAAGTACTGTGGAAAGGATTTTTGGGGGGTTATAAAGCAGCATTTTATCCTAAATTATGTTTGATATTGTTGGTAGCCAGTAGATGACTTGGTAGATTAAATAATCATGTACATGTAAGAAGTTTATGGTCATTTACTTGACAATGTGATAATTCAATCCTGGTTCATCAATTGGGAGCAATCTTGGTACATGGTTAATCATAATATACCGGTGACTGTTAACATTTCAGGCTGCGGAGGCCAATTGTCAGTGGGAGTTGAGCCAAACTAAAATTTAGGGATGTCTCAAAATAACATTTAACCTCGTTGTGCACAGTATATTCTACCTTGTAAGTTGATGTTGAGTTGAAATATTGAAATTATTAACTAATCAAAAATAAAATTCACATCAGTTCTTATGATGGTCTTTGATGTTTTGGAATGTAGTGGTACTTCTACAGCACTGAATGTACTGTGCTGATACTCTACCAGCACTGAATGTACTGATACTCCACCAGCACTGAATGCACTGTGCTGATACTCCACAAGCACTGAATGTACTGTACTGATACTCCACCAGCACTGAATGTACTGTGCTGATACTCTACCAGCACTGAATGTACTGATACTCTACCAGCACTGAATGTACTGTGCTGATACTCCACCAGCACTGAATGCACTGTGCTGATACTCCACAAGCACTGAATGTACTGTACTGATACTCCACCAGCACTGAATGTACTGTGCTGATACTCTACCAGCACTGAATGTACTGATACTCTACCAGCACTGAATGTACTGTGCTGATACTCCACCAGCACTGAATGCACTGTGCTGATACTCCACAAGCACTGAATGTACTGTGCTGATACTCCACCAGCACTGAATGTACTGTGCTGATACTCCACCAGCACTGAATGCACTGTGCTGATACTCCACCAGCATTGAATGTACTGTGCTGATACTCCACCAGCACTGAATGCACTGTGCTGATACTCCACCAGCACTGAATGTACTGTGCTGATACTCCACCAGCACTGAATGCACTGTGCTGATACTCCACAAGTACTGAATGTACTGTGCTGATACTCCACAAGCACTAAATGTACTGTGCTGATACTCCACCAGCACTGAGTGCATTGTACTGATACTCCACAAGCACTGAATGTACTGTGCTGATACTCCACAAGCACTGAATGTACTGTGCTGATACTCCACAAGCACTGAATGTACTGTGCTGATACTCCACAAGCACTAAATGTACTGTGCTGATACTCCACCAGCACTGAGTGCATTGTACTGATACTCCACAAGCACTGATACTCCACAAGCACTGAACGTACTGCGCTGATACTCTACCAGCACTGAATATACTGTGTGGACACCTTAACAGCGTTTGAATGCACAATGATGCTACTTCACCAGCACTGAATACAGAGTGGTAGTATTTTACCAGCACTGAATGATATTAACGTGCCAATATGAGTGGATGAGTTTTTGTGGTCTCCCAAATGGGGACTGATTCTGTCAGGTGAGTCAGGCTTTGAGGAACATGCATGGATATACGTAGGTCTATTTGTGTCACTTTGTTAATCAATTTCACAATGGAAACAACAGTTAAACTTAAGAAAGAAGTTCCATCTTGTAATTTATTTGTTCGTCCTATTCGATTGTGTCTTGTATGAGATCAGACGTCCGTTTCCTCACCCGACTTGTGAAATAGAATCTCCAAATGAACACCTGCACTTGACCTGCTAAAACACTCAATAATTGCCTAGTTAGCAAGTTGTTATAGACACAAGTGTTTTTGAATTAAGGTTTTAACCTGTACAAGGTGAAGTGATTACATAATGGGATTGTATGGATATTATCTGACTCGGTCACAGACCATGTTTAATGTGATCTCACTGTTGGTTATTGTTAATATTGGTTGAATGATCCCTTGGATGTATCTTTGATTTTGTCCGGTAATGAGTCGGTGAGTCCATCCGAATCCTTTCTTTGGCAAAGTAAGGAGAACCGTTGACATTAGAACCTTGATTTTTGACATGAATGTGCATTAGGGGACTCCGACTGTTACCAGCAAGTTTTGAGCTGACCTACTTTTCATGAAAATTTGACCCACTTCAGTGGCCTTTAACATTACGCTTGGACCCCCAATTCATCTTCCTCGCCCTACTTTGTAGGTCTTGTGACGTTAGTTACACTGCCATGTAATAAATGATCTAAATTCATATCTTCATGTAGGTAAGTTTTTAGCAGACTGGCAACTACATGTAATATTTAAATGATCTCAAAATCGTTAAACTATGATGGCATCATTTTCGTGCGAGCTAAAATAACAAAGTTTGTCCTCCAGACTTTTATATTTATCATAGTGTTAAAAATATGTGATCTGAGTTGTTCCCAGTGCTGTTGTAAGCGCTACTGGTGAGATGGTGCTCCCTAATGGGTCCATCATTGGTGGTTCAATTCCGCCGGGTGTGACAGCCACTGGTCCTTTCAGGGAACATGTCCAAATTTCTAAATATTCCTTCAAGGTTATTGAATATTCAAAGAACTCGGTCTGGATAAAGTACTGTGGAAAGGATTTTTGGGGGGTTATAAAGCAGCATTTTATCCTAAATTATGTTTGATATTGTTGGTAGCCAGTAGATGACTTGGTAGATTAAATAATCATGTACATGTAAGAAGTTTATGGTCATTAATTACTTGACAATGTGATAATTCAATCCTGGTTCATCAATTGGGAGCAATCTTGGTACATGGTTAATCATAATATACCGGTGACTGTTAACATTTCAGGCTGCGGAGGCCAATTGTCAGTGGGAGTTGAGCCAAACTAAAATTTAGGGATGTCTCAAAATAACATTTAACCTCGTTGTGCACAGTATATTCTACCTTGTAAGTTGATGTTGAGTTGAAATATTGAAATTATTAACTAATCAAAAATAAAATTCACATCAGTTCTTATGATGGTCTTTGATGTTTTGGAATGTAGTGGTACTTCTACAGCACTGAATGTACTGTGCTGATACTCTACCAGCACTGAATGTACTGATACTCCACCAGCACTGAATGCACTGTGCTGATACTCCACAAGCACTGAATGTACTGTACTGATACTCCACCAGCATTGAATGTACTGTGCTGATACTCTACCAGCACTGAATGTACTGATACTCTACCAGCACTGAATGTACTGTGCTGATACTCCACCAGCACTGAATGCACTGTGCTGATACTCCACAAGCACTGAATGTACTGTACTGATACTCCACCAGCACTGAATGTACTGTGCTGATACTCTACCAGCACTGAATGTACTGATACTCTACCAGCACTGAATGTACTGTGCTGATACTCCACCAGCACTGAATGCACTGTGCTGATACTCCACAAGCACTGAATGTACTGTGCTGATACTCCACCAGCACTGAATGTACTGTGCTGATACTCCACCAGCACTGAATGCACTGTGCTGATACTCCACCAGCATTGAATGTACTGTGCTGATACTCCACCAGCACTGAATGCACTGTGCTGATACTCCACCAGCACTGAATGTACTGTGCTGATACTCCACCAGCACTGAATGCACTGTGCTGATACTCCACAAGTACTGAATGTACTGTGCTGATACTCCACAAGCACTAAATGTACTGTGCTGATACTCCACCAGCACTGAGTGCATTGTACTGATACTCCACAAGCACTGAATGTACTGTGCTGATACTCCACAAGCACTGAATGTACTTTGCTGATACTCCACAAGCACTGAATGTACTGTGCTGATACTCCACAAGCACTAAATGTACTGTGCTGATACTCCACCAGCACTGAGTGCATTGTACTGATACTCCACAAGCACTGATACTCCACAAGCACTGAACGTACTGCGCTGATACTCTACCAGCACTGAATATACTGTGTGGACACCTTAACCGCGTTTGAATGCACAATGATGCTACTTCACCAGCACTGAATACAGAGTGGTAGTATTTTACCAGCACTGAATGATATTAACGTGCCAATATGAGTGGATGAGTTTTTGTGGTCTCCCAAATGGGGACTGATTCTGTCAGGTGAGTCAGGCTTTGAGGAACATGCATGGATATACGTAGGTCTATTTGTGTCACTTTGTTAATCAATTTCACAATGGAAACAACAGTTAAACTTAAGAAAGAAGTTCCATCTTGTAATTTATTTGTTCGTCCTATTCGATTGTGTCTTGTATGAGATCAGACGTCCGTTTCCTCACCCGACTTGTGAAATAGAATCTCCAAATGAACACCTGCACTTGACCTGCTAAAACACTCAATAATTGCCTAGTTAGCAAGTTGTTATAGACACAAGTGTTTTTGAATTAAGGTTTTAACCTGTACAAGGTGAAGTGATTACATAATGGGATTGTATGGATATTATCTGACTCGGTCACAGACCATGTTTAATGTGATCTCACTGTTGGTTATTGTTAATATTGGTTGAATGATCCCTTGGATGTATCTTTGATCATTATTCCTACAAAGTAGGCTCTCATTTGCAAATTGTCCGGTAATGTGTCGGTGAGTCCATCCGAATCCTTTCTTTGGCAAAATAAGGAGAACCGTTGACATTAGAACCTTGATTTTTGACATGAACGTGCATTAGGGGACTGTTACCAGCAAGTTCAGAGCTGACCTACTCTTGATGAAAATTTGACCAACTTCAGTGACCTTTAACATTACGCTTGGACCCCCAAGTCATCTTCCTCACCCTACTTTGTAGGTCTTGTGACGTTAGTTACACTGCCATGTAATAAATGATGATATAAATTCATATCTTCATGTAGGTAAGTTTTTAGCAGACTGGCAACTACATGTAATATTTAAATGATCTCAAAATCGTTAAACCATGATGGCATCATTTTCGTGCGAGCTAAAATAATAAAGTTTGTCCTACAGACTTTTATATTTATCATAGTTTTAGAAATATGTGATCTGAGTTGTTCCCAGTGCTGTTGTAAGCGCTACTGGTGAGATGGTGCTCCCTAATGGGTCCATCATTGGTGGTTCAATTCCGCCGGGTGTGACAGCCACTGGTCCTCTCAGGGAACATGTCCAAATCTCCAAATATTCCTCCAAGGTTATTGAATATTCAAAGAACTCTGTCTGGATAAAGTACTGTGGAAAGGATTTTTGGGGGGTTATAAAGCAGCATCTTATCCTAAATTATGTTTGATATTGTTGGTAGCCAGTAGATGACTTGGTAGATTAAGGGAGTAGAGGACGTTCATTTCTAGAGGTTGAATTTTTTTTTAAATTTCAGGATTTTTTCACCCAGTTAGGAGAAGATGATCCATGAAAAAAAAATATGGGGTCACCATACTCGTTAAAAAAATATGGCAGCCAAATGCATGTATACCACTTAAAAGCCATAACACTGAATACATAGGAAAATTTGATTTTTTTCTTCTTAGATGTTCAATAAATCATACTTTCCAAGGTCAAATTTTTCCCATTTTGCTATATAATACTAAACACATATAGTGCTTGTTAAATATGTAATAAAAACAGGGGGACACCATACTTTCTTAGAAAATATTAGCGGTATAACAGATAAACGGAGCCTTTTCAGTCCTATTTCCAGGAGGGGGTGGAGGTGGGGAATCGGGGTGGGTGTGGAGAATATTATTGAAGATCAATTTATTAGCCATTCAGAAGTTTTGTTTCAGTTGAAACTGAATAAGAGTGAATTTGGGGGGTATTCCGGAGGAATAATTTTTAATCTATGGAGCACTTTGCACCCTTCAACCGTTGAATTTAAAATGCCAATTTTTTGGTCCATCCCATCACACTATCGAACCACCAGTAAAACGCATAAATGGTTGTGTTGTGTCTTTTGTTGATTTTTATTCCATTTTGATATGTCTGGGTACTTTTGTTAGGAAATTCAGCTTGTTTTGAAAAATTTGACAAATGACCATGTTGTAGCCCCATAAGAGCAGGGAAATGAACGTCCTCTACTCCCTTAAATAATCATGTACATCTAAGAAGTTTGTGGTCATTTCCTTGACTTCAATCATGGTCCATCAATTGGGAGCAATCTTGGTACATGGTTAATCATAATATACATGTGACTGTTAATATTTCAGGCTGCTGAGGCCAATTGTCAGTGAGAGTTGAGCCAAACTAAAATTTAGGGATGTTTTGTTACAGTTATCACTTGGTGATCAAGAAATTTATCGAAAATATTCAGAGAAATGCTGGTTAAGGTGGTTCATACCTCAAAACTTTGTCCGGTGAACAATCCTAATATTCTTGCTGTGGGTAGCTGGGGTGTTGGTCAGTAGTAAAAGGTAAAAAAAGTTGATGGTCTTCGATCTAGATTTTTCTGTACATAGCCGCAAATATCACCGTGTCATCCGCTTTAGCAAAAATCATGAAAAATCTGTTTTTTGCGCAACAAGGCAAGGAAGTCAAAGCATACGGATATATATCCACGGGTATGGTTTATTTATATAGAGAAACTTCAGCGGTCTTAAAAACGCCTGAAAGTTGAATATAAATACAAAAAATTTATATGAATTATATATTTCAATGAACTGTATGACGTTGGAAATTGCATTTTCAGACTATGAAACCACCTCCAAAATAGAAAATCATCCGGTGACCTATACTGATATTTTAGACACTGCTTCCCCGCCGTGTGATCTTTTTATTAATCGAATAAAAATTGGGGGCCTTCGATCTACTTTTTTATATAAAAAGCTTTGAGTGTCCCTATCCCCATAGTTTTCTCATATTTGCGATGTCATTACCTCCCCTGATAACGTCTCTTATCAGAAAAGGAGATATATGACGTTGGAAGAGTTATTACAGGGGAAATAACCCCGGATGATGACGTCGCCAACGTTGTTTGAGGTATGAACCACCTTAAATGCCATGCAGTTGCGCAGGAAATGTAGCTTGATTATCAATTTTTCTGTACTGTCTTGACAATCGCTCTGACACCCCCTATGTTCCTTGAAGCTTTATTCCGTCCTTGATCCATTCGCAACATTTTTGCAAGCAAATTACTGGAGTCATGAATATTTCAAATTCGCTTTCCCCCCATAAACAAATTATACCTCAGAAAATGACCTTAATGGAACAGCCTATTAGAGCTGTTACTTTTGCGATGACAGGAACGACCAGGAGAGTGACTCAAACTCTGGGTAGATGGGTATCAACTATTGATACAGTACCTATAAATCAAGCAATCAGCATTGTTGCTGACACTTCAAGGGTGACTGACATACAAACCAGACCATTTAGTCTGCCACTCTGACAGCATGTCCAATGATGACAGGGTATTATTTCGGCATATAAGTATGAGGAACAAAGCCCAGATCTATTACATTACCAATTACAAAATAGGATGGGGTTTTCGAAGTCCACGAGTTCTAGTTTCATATGGTTTGTGAGCGTACTATTTAAGTTGGGGTTTCAATATGTATTTGTACTGACACGAACATAGTTTGTTATATACGGAAGCATCTTGGGGCCATGGTGAAAACAACATTCTAAACCGGTATCTCGTAATTACGCGTTAGCTGTAGGCCTGTTTTGTATGTTAATCCAGAAAGTCAAATGGAGTCCCTGCAGCATAAGGTGATATTTTTCAATATTGATGCGTGCTTATGGGAAGCAAAAGTGAAAATAGAACCTTGAATCTACATAAATTATTTTCAAATCTATTTCCGGGAAATGCGTATAGAAGGCATCTCCGGCAACCTAGGATGCTTCCGGGGCCTAGGCGGCCCCTGGACCATTGCCTGTTGGTCTGACAGGATTCGCTTATTTTAAGCTTTGTGTAAATCAGTGGCGGGTACGCGTATTGGTTTCTAACGTTCTAACGTTTATAAATACGAAAGAAACGTGAAAATAGAACCATAAATCTGCATCCATTATGTTCAGATTTATATCCGGGAAAACGCTTGGAACGCATCTCCGGCAATTTAAGATTCCGGAGCTTCCGGGGCCTAGGCGGCCCCTGGACCCTCGCCTGCAGTGCTGTGATATTCATCCCCCTATGAACTTTTGCTAGATCCACCCTTGGAAATTGAGAACATTCGCACCCCCCCTTTTGAAATCCTAGTGACGCCCCTGCTACCAGCACTGAATGTAATGATACTCCACCAGCACTGAATGTACTGTGCTGATACTCCACCAGCACTGAATATACTGTGCTGATACTCCACAAGTACTGAATGTACTGTGCTGATACTCCACCAGCACTGAATGTACCAGGTACTGTGCTGATACTCCACCAGCACTGAATGTACTGTGTTGATCCCCCACCAGCACGGAATGTACTGTGCTGATACTCTACCAGCACTGAATGTACTGTGCTGATATTTCACAAGCACTGAATGCACTGTGCTGATACTCTGCCAGCACTGAATGTACTGTGCTGATATTCCACCAGCACTGAATGTATATATATGTTCACTACACGACCAGGAGTACAATTACTCCAGGTGGTTGTTCACTACATGACCAGGTGTATGTTTACTCCAAGACCAGATATATGTTCACTACAAGACCAGGTGTATGTTTACTCCAAGACCATGTTTACTCCAAGACCAAGTTCCTGTTGCTTGAATGCATTTTGCTGAGAAGCAACAGAAACTTGATAATGTGATGTCTAGCACTGTAATATCACTTATCTTTATTGCACCATGTAAGCGTCCTGTCTGTGTCTTGTGCGCTGTCCTCAGTGTTTTATAGGGTGGATGGAGGGTGTCTGGTTCCATGCTGCTTCAAAGATTTCTTCTTTGAAGTAGCAGGAACACAACTGGGCTGGGTGGTGCTTAGTTGGTTCGTCGTGATACAGCTGAAATATTGTTGAAAGCGTCTATTCACTCGCTCACTCGACCAGCACTGAATGCACTGTGCTGATACTCCACCAGCACTGAATGCACTGTACTGATACTCCACCAGCACTGAATGCACTGTGCTGATATTCCACCAGCACTGAATGCACTGTGCTGATATTCCACCAGCACTGAATCTACTGTGCTGATACTCCACAAGCACTGAATGTACTGTGCTGATACTCCACCAGCACTGAATGCACTGTGCTGATATTCTACCAGCACTGAATGCACTGTGCTGATAATCCACCAGCACTGAATGTACTGTGCTGATACTCCACACGCACTGAGTGTACTGTGCTGATACTCCACCATCACTGAATGTACTGTGCTGATACTCTACCAGCACTGAATGTACTGTGCTGATACTCCACCAGCACTGAATGTACGGATACTCCACCAGCACTGAATGCGCTGTGCTGATACTCCACCAGCACTGTATGCAATGTGCTGATACTCCACCAGCACTGAATGTACTGTGTTGATACTCCACCAGCACTGAATGCACTGTGCTGATTCTCTACCAGCACTGAATGTACTGTGCTGATAATCCACAAGCACTGAATGTACTGTGCTGATACTCCACCAGCACTGAATGTACTCTGCTGATACTCTACCAGCACTGAATGTACTGTGCTGATACTCCACCAGCACTGAATGTACTGTGCTGATACTCCACCAGCACTGAATGTACTGTGCTGATACTCTACCAGCACTGAATGTACTGTGCTGATACTCCACCAGCACTGAATGTACTGTGCCGATACTCCACCAGCACTGAAAGTACTGTGCTGATTCTCTACCAGCACTGAATTTACTGTGCTGATAATCCACAAGCACTGAATGTACTGTGCTGATACTCCACCAGCACTGAATGTACTGTGCTGATACTCCACCAGCACTGAATGCACTGTGCTGATTCTCTACCAGCACTGAATTTACTGTGCTGATAATCCACAAGCACTGAATGTACTGTGCTGATACTCCACCAGCACTGAATGTACTGTGCTGATACTCCACAAGTACTGAATGTACTGTGCTGATACTCCACCAGCACTGAATGTACTGTGCTGATACTCCACCAGCACTGAATGCACTGTGTTGATCCCCCACCAGCACGGAATGTACTGTGCTGATACTCTACCAGCACTGAATGTACTGTGCTGATATTTCACAAGCACTGAATGCACTGTGTTGATACTCCGCCAGCACTGAATGTACTGTGCTGATATTCCACCAGCACTGAATGTATATATATGTTCACTACAAGACCAGGTGTATGTTCACTTCAAGACCAGGAGTACAATTACTCCAGGTGGTTGTTCACTACATGACCAGGTGTATGTTTACTCCAAGACCAGATATATGTTCACTACAAGACCAGGTGTATGTTTACTCCAAGACCATGTTTACTCCAAGACCAAGTTCCTGTTGCTTGAATGCATTTTGCTGAGAAGCAACAGAAACTTGATAATGTGATGTCTAGCACTGTAATATCACTTATCTTTATTGCACCATGTAAGCGTCTTGTGCGCTGTCCTCAGTGTTTTATAGGGTGGATGGAGGGTGTCTGGTTCCATGCTGCTTCAAAGATTTCTTCTTTGAAGTAGCAGGAACACAACTGGGCTGGGTGGTGCTTAGTTGGTTCGTCGTGATACAGCTGAAATATTGTTGAAAGCGACATTAAATTCTATTCACTCACTCACTCGACCAGCACTGAATGCACTGTGCTGATACTCCACCAGCACTGAATGCATTGTACTGATACTCCACCAGCACTGAATGCACTGTGCTGATATTCCACCAGCACTGAATGTACTGTGCTGATACTCCACAAGCACTGAATGTACTGTGCTGATACTCCACCATCACTGAATGTACTGTGCTGATACTCTACCAGCACTGAATGTACTGTGCTGATACTCCACCAGCACTGAATGTACGGATACTCCACCAGCACTGAATGCGCTGTGCTGATACTCCACCAGCACTGTATGCAATGTGCTGATACTCCACCAGCACTGAATGTACTGTGTTGATACTCCACCAGCACTGAATGTACTGTGCTGATTCTCTACCAGCACTGAATTTACTGTGCTGATAATCCACAAGCACTGAATGTACTGTGCTGATACTCCACCAGCACTGAATGTACTGTGCTGATACTCTACCAGCACTGAATGTACTGTGCTGATACTCCACCAGCACTGAATGTACTGTGCTGATACTCCACCAGCACTGAAAGTACTGTGCTGATACTCCACCAGCACTGAATGTACTGTGCTGATACTCTACCAGCACTGAATGTACTGATATTCCACCAGCACTGAATGTACTGTGCTGATACTCCACCAGCACTGAATGTAGTGCTGATACTCCACCAGCACTGAATGTACTGTGCTGATACTCCACCAGCACTGAATGTACTGTGCTGATACTCCACCAGCACTGAATGTAGTGCTGATACTCCACCAGCACTGAATGTACTGTGCTGATACTCCACCAGCACTGAATGTACTGTGCTGATACTCCACCAGCACTGAATGTACTGTGCTGATACTCCACCAGCACTGAATGTATTGTGCTGATACTCCACCAGCACTGAATGTACTGTGCTGATACTCCACCAGCACTGAATGTATTGTGCTGATACTCCACCAGCACTGAATGTACTGTGCTGATCCTCCACCAGCACGGAATGTACTGTGCTGATACTCCACCAGCACTGAATGCACTGTGCTGATACTCCACCAGCACTGAATGTACTGTGCTGATACTCCACCAGCACTGAATGCACTGTGCTGATACTCCACCAGCACTGAATGTACTGTGCTGATATTCCACCAGCACTGGATGTATATATATGTTCACTACAAGACCAGGTGTATGTTCACTTCAAGACCAGGAGTACAATTATTCCAGGTGGTTGTTCACTACATGACCAGGTGTATGTTTACTCCAAGACCAGATATATGTTCACTCCAAGACCAGGTGTATGTTTACTCCAAGACCAAGTTCCTGTTGCTTGAACGCATTTTGCTGAGAAGCAACAGGAACTTGATAATGTGATGTCTAGCACTGTAATATCACTTGTCTTTATTGCACCATGTAAGCATCCTGTCTGTGTCTTGTGCGCTGTCCTCTGTTTTAGGGTGGATGGAGGGTGTCTGGTTCCATGCTGCTTCAAAAGATTTCTTCTTTGAAGTAGCAGGAACACAACTGGGCTGGATGGTGCTTAGTTGGTTCGTCGTGATACAGCTGAAATATTGTTGAAAGCGACGTTAAATTCTATTCACTCACTCACTTCACCAGCACTGAATGCACTGTGCTGATACTCCACCAGCACTGAATGTACTGTGCTGATATTCCACCAGCACTGAATATACTGTGTGGATACTTGAACAGCATTTGAGTGAGTGAGTGAGTGAGTAGGATTTAACGTCGTTTTCAACATTGTTTCAGTCATATCACGACGGTGCCTACATGTGCCAGAACACGAAAGTGTCCACAGTTCCTATTATTCTGGACACTGATCAGCCCAGTCAGTACAGCACCCGGTTAACAGCATTTGAATGCACAATGATGGTACTTTACCAGCACTGAATACAGAGTGGTATTTTACCAGCACTGAATACAGAGTGGTATTTTACCAGCACTGAATGCAGAGTGTAGTATTTTACCAGCACTGAATGCAGAGTGGTAGTATTTTACCAGCACTGAATGCAGAGTGGTAGTATTTTACCAGCACTGAATGCAGAGTGGTAGTATTTTACCAACACTGAATGCACAATGATGGTATTTTACCAGCACTGAATGCAGTGGTGGGACTCCAAAGCACTGAATTAACAATGATGGTTCTTTACTACTGAATGCAGAGTGATACTTAGCACTGAATGCAGTGACTCACTTCACCATCACTGAATGCAGAGTGGTGGTACTTCACCAGCACTGAATACACAGTACTTCACCAGCACTACATGCAGAATAGTAGAAATACTTCATCAGCACTGCATCAGCTTCACCAGCACTACATGCAGAATAGTAGAAATACTTCATCAGCACTGCATGCAGTGTTCAGAGTGGCAGTAATTCACGAGCACTGAATGTAGAGTGGTGGTACTTCACCAGCACTGAATGCACAATGATGATACTATACCAGCACCGGATGCAGAGTGATACTTCATCAGCACTGACTGCAATGTGTACTTCAAAAGCACTGAATACAGAGTGGCAGTACGTCACCAGCACTGAAAGCAGAGTGATGGTACTTCACTCTTGATGCACATAACAGAAATAAGTAAAAACCCAAAACTGTTGACATGAAGTAAGTAGTAATTTATTAATAATAATGTCTCAATGAAGCGGATATGGATGTGTTCCTGCCTGATGAACCTAGAGCTTTGGTACATGTATGTTGAACACCATTAAAATGGTCATTCAAAACTAATCCCTCAAATGTTTATATCCCATAACGCAAATCTGCATGTGCACGGCAGAAAGCCCAAGCCTCATTTCTCAAAGGACTGTCCCTCTGTGGCATAATGAATTATCCTCTGGGTCTATACTATGTTGATATTGTTATCGGTACATATATGCCTGCATATATACACTATTTTCCACTAGGCACATTCTACATGTATCCCTTAACCTTCACACAATGAGGTTTTTACCAATGAGCTATCGAGTTCTAAATAAAGGATATCGATCTAATGCTGTATGGGTGATATGGTGTCTAAATTGCTTAAAAATGTGTCATGCTATGATTTTGAAGAAATGTCCAAGAATATATCACCTGATATACGGATATGGTCTGTTAAAAACTATTGTTACATCATGAAACAGCTTTCCTCACACTTTCATCCAAACTGTGACAAGTCAAATATTTACGTTTCCAGAATATCTACCGACTCTCACAGGGGAAATACATGGTAAATAAACACATAATCATCATCTAATCACTCAATTGAAATTTCACTTCCTGTGCTTGAATTATTAAAGGACTTAAAGTACCTTAATTTACCAGGTAAATGTTCCAGCTCAAATAACTTCAGAAGCTTTCCGATCATGAATGAGCTCAGCCATCATTTCTTTTCCCACTAGAAGCCTTCTTCTTAATCCTAGACTTGCACAAAATTGAATTTAATAATATAACAAGAGAACTGCCCCAATTGCACAGGTGCATTAACCCCTGGCTCATTATCCTACTCTCTTTCCCATCTCTCCTGCAGGGGGTGTGTATTTCAACTACTGACTTTCTGGTAAATATGGACCAAACTATCCTACTATCCATGAAACGACCATTTATTCTTGCATTTATAAAATGTATACGTTTTAGTCCAAATCTGAGCACAGCTGATGTGCAATAAATTATATAGTGATTGAGCGAGTAAGGTTTAACGTCGTTTTCAACCTTGTTTCAGTCATATCATGACGGTGCCTACATGTGCCAGAACACGAGAGTGCTCACAGTTCCAATTACCCTGGACACTGATCAGCCCAGCCAGTACAGCACCCGGTCACTCATCCAAGTATTGACCGAGTATAACGTCTTAACTTCGGTGATCTGACAAGAACCGGTGTGTCCAACGCTATAAGCTGTATAAGTTCAGGTCAAAAATAATACAGTTATCATTGATTAAAAATTAGAGATAAGAAGGAGAGTAGGAAAATAAACCACTGGGAGCCAAACTGTGTCAATGTGCTTTTGTTAAAGGATTAACTTAAGTTTTGTGCAAGTCCCGGACTAAAGCATCTTTATATTTCAAGTTAAAAGGAATAGGACCCTACTCGTGTGGTTTCCGGGTATGAAAAAGAATAGGAACCAAACGTCGGGATATGACTGAAACAGTGTTGAAAGCGCCGTTAAATCATATTCACACACTCAAGTTATTTACTACACCAATATTTTACCTTGAACTAGTGAATGGGGTAGATTCTTCAAACCGAGAACACATATGTCATAGAGCCAACACCGTGCAGCCAAGATTTTATTTGATCTCTGTGTGATTCCCAAATATGGCAAGTGGTGGTGATATTGATTTTAAACTGGGAAATGTTCATTTCCTTAGAATAGCCAATCAAATCGTAATTGTAAAGAGGCCATACAGTCGCACTTCTATGTACGACAGAATATTTACAGAGCTATGACATCAACAGCCCGTTTTCTGATGCAGAGAGAATATTCAGCCAAGGCAACACGTGTAGCGGTCGACTAGGGTATGCAAAGATGAAATTAAAGTGAACCTGGAAACTGAAGGATATTTGCTACTCAATCCATAAATTGGTTACAAGGAAAAGAAAGTCTATAAATCTTCCGTTACTCTTGGGAGTTGGTCTCATAACATTCAATAAAAAGTAAGGCCTGGAAGACTATAATAATGCCCGATGACGCAGATACTTATTTATCTGGTCAAAGATCGGACGTTTTGAAATCTGATTGTATAAACATGCAAGTTCTATTCAAGGAGGATAAGACGGACTTTAAATAAGGAAATGAATGTGAATGAGTTAAAGTGGGGAAAAAAATGAAGAGAAAAACTGTATAAACCTTACCTTTTGATGGACTGATAAACGTGATAAAACACTGGTGTATATAAAAAAAAGAGATTTCACTTTAAAATAACACTCAGCTTTTAGCTAGATCATTAAAACATAAAATATGTGACCAAAAAAGTGACTACACCTAAAAAAATCCTTTTGGAGGCTCAAGAGGGGGTAGTCACAGGAAACGGGTTAGTTCAAAATGTCGTCTAAGTGTAATAAAATCATGAAAATAGTTGAGAATAATTACAATTTGTAGATATTCATCAATAATAGAATTAAAGCAAATATAAGTTTATATAAAAATACCTAAAATATGACCAGGTAGAGCAGACAAAAGTCATGATAAAAGATGAAGACAAAATTTTTTGTTTTGTTTGTTCAATGTCACCAGTCTGTGGGTGAGGAACTCCCCCCTCCAGATCCTCTTACAATTTATTCAAGAAAAGAATCATGCAGACTTATTACATTATTTTACAATACTTAACAGTTGGGGCAAAGAAATGAATACATCTGACAGCTCATCTAAATATATCTCGGGTTAAATAAAATAATAAAAAATACTTTACTGCAAATTAATATGGGATATATTTTTGATTTTGTCCATAGGAATCTTAGACTGGTTCCAGATCAACACGATTAATGGCTGCGTAAGTTGATTAAACTTACTATGGGGAGCTGTATGGAAATTTCTTTCACTTGGACATCAACAAATAAGCCAATTAATAATAATATCTATGTTTGAAAATTATTTAACCATGTTTCCGGCAATGCATTTCATAATAAAGTCGATTTAAAATAAGTCTGTGAAAGCCACCATCAGAAAACGGGAGATTGTAGACAGTGTATGAACATGGTGATCTGAATATTAACAAAGTCTCTCATTTCAGATTTGCTCGGTCTTGATTTAGAACTGGGTTCATTTCATGATTATCTCCCTTCGCTGGGAACTGAAGAGTTCATTTTCCAATGATATAAGAATATTAAATGAGACACATGCACATCTACAATGTATATGTTCCGATTCCAGGTGCACACATCTAATGTCATTAACAGATGCTCACTGCTCAAGTGAGAAAGGCTGTAAATTGAATTCCAAACTTCCATCTCAACTCACTGTTCAATTTACTGAGCATGATCATATTTTTAAATCAAATATGAAATAATATCAAAAAGCCAACTGTAAGTTCATCACTTCAAGTTGTGATCTGATTCCTTGTTCCTTCGCTAATTAGCTGAGCATTATTCTTATGTCAATCAATCAATCAATTAAAAACTTTCTTGAGGTTATAAAACACGTTTTCCACTAACTTCATCATGGATCAGTTCATGCAACAACAGATTAGCACTGGTGCTGATAAAAATCTGTTATATTAAAATAGATGAAACCATAAAAACGATCGTTAACCTACACAAAATTCTGAACTGAAATCCACTGTTCTTTCCATGTGAATGAACACAATGCAACCATGGTCACAAGGGAAGAAATTTAACACTGAGCAGCCTCATAGAGTATGTAACAATACTTCTCAACATGATCACTAAACACGTACCGGACCCTTTCAATTTCCCCTAATTCCATATCAACGGTCAGTATGAAAATATGAGGCTATCGTCAAACGTATTGATTCTCCATTAAGGTTTCAGGTATTGCGAAAATGTTTTCACGTTCAACGTTGATACCATTACTGGCCGCGTGTATAGTTACTGCTGTATTGTAATGGCTGGGTTGTTTTGATTTCATTTGCTGGATACTCTATGCACAATGCATATCCTTTGAATTAAAATGAGTGGTTGGTGTTGGAAAACATTTCCACTTGTCTATAAATGAGGCTAAGCTTATCTTCTGTCTCAGGGTTTCATTTATGACAAAATAAGCAGCTTTAGATAATCCCCCTTTCATCACGTTGTTGCGACGGGCATGTTTGTGGCGGTAACAGGTGTCAAACTTCTCCATGGGTCTTCAACCATAGATGGATTATAATAGTCCCTGATATTTTCACTTCCCCCTGGGTTACGTTCCCCAAAATTCTGTAATTAGAAAACATTCAGAGATTAATGCAACTTTTAATGGTATTCACAACAGTTAAATGATGAAGGGCATAAGACTGAGAAGAATTCATTACCATGAGAAAGGTTAATGATGCAAAGTACCAGTGAGAAATAGTGACCTACAGCACAGTTGAGTGCCAAAAGCACATAGATCAAAGGATACTATAACAGCTAGAACTGCTTGAAAATTAACAGACATTAAGAGTAAATTACAAGTAACTCAAACACTAAAGAATTGATTTGAATAATTCAATGCTGGGAAGTATTATGTAAAAGTATTAAAATGGCTCAATTTAGAAATTAAACAGTTCGAACCTTTCTGCCCCTCCCTCTGTGGTATGGTGTTGATGTGTTTGTATGTCCGTATGCCCCTCTTCCTCGTGGGGAAGGGGAGTAAGGATATAAGTTGTGTCTAGGGGAGTTAGCACGGGGTGATCTCTGGGGACCTGGAAAAGGACCACCACCATAACCACCCGGGCCTCCATTATTGTACGGAGACCGTGGTCCATATGCCCCAGGCCCTGGGGTGATGAAGGGTGAATTCATGGGAGATCTCTGGCACTGGAAGCCCGGGGATGGAGAGGTAAGTGGTCTTGGACCTCGGTAACCTGGACTAGGTGTTCGGTATCTGCCTTGGTTTGGTGTTCTGTTATGAGTTGGGGGGCACATCATGTTGTTGTTGTTGTGGTTGAATTCCGGCGACTGAAAATTTCCACCACCGCGACGATTTGGTGAAAATCGCGGACTCTGACTTGGATAACCCCTACTATACATTATTGTTATTTGTATTTAGTTGCTTACGGAGCTAAATGAACTATTTACCTGGATAAAACTGCCTAATTCTACCTAAAATACCATGTTTTTGACTCTAAGCTCTTAACGCGCGAACACGTCGTGAAAACCTTGCCGGAGTTTTTACAGGGGGAATTCCGTCTGCACACAAATTGATGACGTCGTAGGGCACGGTGCACAAGGAAATAGGGAAACACCTCGGGATGCAGGCAACTTCTTGCTGATCTTGTTTTGAAATCTGTTGTTTTCACAATGATTGCAGAGATATATTTGATAGGATATCGAAATTTCCCTTTATATATTTAACGGTACATCTATCTGATTGGTGAAAATGATGCATAATGTCACAAAGGCCGTTCAGGATCGCGGTAAGAATTCCAAGAAAATCACACACTGCATCATGCTGTGTTTCCATTGAAATCGAAAGTGAAATACCGGTAACGCTATTCAATTTCGATTTAATGCCGAGCTTGGCATGCGCCTGCCTTTTCAAAGGAGGGGTTCAGACTTGCTGGTGTATTTGATTCATTAACAGCATGGATCGATTTCACATACCACCTGTCATTGCGCGAAACAAAGGTCTGTACAATTAAGATAATTAATGACAGGAATGTGAAAATGTCTCCTACAAGTCCAGATAATCCGCAACAGGTATCGACCCCGATGTCTTCTGTCAGAGAACAAAGGCTCAGTTCACTGCAGTATAGATTCTTCACAGCTTGATCAGTGTTTGTGAAATCTGCTGCCAGTGCAATATGTTGGGTTTGTTGCACTGTGGAGCATTACTATCTAGGTTTTTAAAATTCTTTTATTGATCTTTAACCAAATAATGGTGTCTTTGTTATGACACATGGCTTCTGAAATCTGTGAATATCAAAGTTCAATTCAGGTCATAACTCCAATGTCTGGAAAGTTTGAATGGTTACTTTCATTGTACAGTATACATAATACACAATTTTCTACATAGTACCAGTATTGCATTTTCCTATGTACAGAGCCTGTAAATTGGGCCCTCTTGGGTCCCAGGTAACCTTTGCAAATAAACATAAACACAAACAAATTGATTTTCTGGATTAGTAAATGCAAAATCTTCTTTAATGTAATTGATAGAATTAACGGGTCTATTTATGGTACATGCAATAAATCTAGGCTCTTGAAAGATAACCATTCATGCTTACGAGCCAATTTCATTTAAATTTGTAGTTTGGCTTGAGACCTGATTGATGTACAGAATACTTAGATGTTGTGAAACCAGCAGATTGACTAGTATAAGTTACAGAAAATACAAATTTAGGTTAATGATCAGCAGACTACGTCGTTTTGTGCATCAGATCGACTTTCCATGGGGAATCGAGAAAATACAGGATGGTTGAGGTTTATAAAGAAGTGTTTTGCTTTTAATACTGGGATACTGGTATGCCTAAATTTGTATTTTTTCCTTCTTTCAGTCACGACCAATGCAGGGAAGACCATGCACATGTCCTTTGACAGTCCTATCAACTCTGTTAGCCTCAACAAAGATGCATCACAAGTTGTTATAGCTGGGAGAAATAGTATGGTCTACATTCTATGATATAAAATGTGCAGCACTGAGATCTTAAAGAAACCTGATATTTTGCAGAAATTATTGTGAAAACCCAAACACTTAATATCCTGAATGTTTCTTTCTGTGCAATTCTCAGTAAGTTATAGAACAAAATTTGAGGATATTGCACATGTTCATGTAAGCATTTGTCATTCATGGTTCACATTCTGGGACAGTGACTGACAAGCTGGCCGTTCTAGGGTCAGTTTATAAGTTGAAATGCCAACTTCTTGAGGCATTGTTTGCAATATTGTCAACCTTGAATATTGTATACATACATTGTATATCAGATCCTTTATGTTGTATGTTGTGACATTTGACACTGTGTATGGGCTTATACTAGTTGGCACTTGCTTCATAAACTTCTATTTTTCCAATTTTAGTTTTCAAGATAGTGTCAATTGAGGAAGACCAGTTTGTGGAGAAAGACAACTTGAGAGTCGGCAAACACATCAATCTCAACTACAGCACGGCTGACGTCGTTTGGAACCATAATGATGGTATGATCTGAGATTGGATAGATAACGAGTAGGACAGTTGAAGATTATTTGTATGAAAAACAAGATGGGGTTGTGGATGTAGTCTCATTCCAGTTAAATGCTTAATATTTACATATACAACTGCTCTTCCATGTCATCTTCAACGCAAGGTTACTTCCCTTCGTTCCTAGCTTGTGATGCCATACATCAGCCATCTCAACGCAAAAACGTCTTTTTGCCATTCTCTGAACTGACATATGATAGCACGGAGATCATTAAAACTGCCAATATTACCTGAAGTGTTTCAAGATTATACCTGAATTGGGCAGCACTATTGGGCCTAATTGATCGCAACCTAGTCTAAGCATGTTTACAAATAGCAGCAATCCTAAATGAACCCATGAAATAGTTATCGAAAAATAGTTCACATTGTTAACAACCAACAGTAGTTCTTTTGAAAGAAAAAAAATTATAAACACCTTTTTCAAATCAAAACCAATGACCACACATATCTATAGCATGGTGGTATCAAATATTTTATGTTGATTCTGCTTGATAAAGAATTGGGCTTGTAAATGTACGTTTGTATAATAATGTTCGTGTTCTGGGCTACATAAGTAAGTGACATCTGGCAGTGATGGATAGACAAGACATATTGGGGAGATTAAGGTGGCTCCAGTCCCTAGTTATAAGAATGACTGTTCTGCACAGTTTTTTTGCGCATAGCAATGTAATCTTACTCTTGTGAGCGAATGGATAGAATGCGATACTGTGACATGCAGCGTTTACGTTTCAGCGGCTCGTTTTGTTTAATTGATAATCATCCCTTGTGACGTCATGACGTCGAATGGCAAACTCTTTGTTGGCGTGGCATTTTTGGACGCCATGACGTTGCGTTGTTGAGGCTTCATGCAAAATGGCAGGAAAAAGTGTGGTAGTAGGTAGATTCAGAGCCCCATTCGTGCTCTTTTTTGGATGGTGACCTACCATAAGTTTGAGTTATTCAAAAACTACATGTTTCAAGGAATACATATATTAAAACAATGAGAAAATTGACATGACTTTTGAATATTCTGAAAACAGTTATGTCTCAAGTGCTGGGAGTTTTCCATAGTATTCACATTGTACCAATTTGCCACAGGTACACGTTATACAAGCTAAAATTTGAAAAAAGTAATACGCTATGCCCCAATTTTTATATCAGTTTCTGATATAGGATGAACTTCCTGAGCTATACAAAAAATATGAGAAAAATGACATGACTTTGCACCGAAACGAGGAAGCCACCTTAATTTATTTATATTTTGCTTTCGTGTATGCCTCCTCACTGATTAAAGGGAGACAAATCATGACTTAGGATGATTTCATTTTTACCAGTGAGAGTCCCTTCCCCTGATCTGTCACAGTATGCTTTCAAATCATCCAAATAGGACTTGGGACGATGTAGGGGGAGAGGCTGTGACATACCTCAACAAAAACTGACGGGTTAATTTTTTTGCTTCCAAACTTGCCTTGAATAACAAGTTGACTTCTTATAACTGCATGTACAATTAGCATATTTACAACAATTAATTGGAACACATTGCTTCAATTTGCATTCAGCATTCACACATGAAGCTGTCGCCCATGCAATTCCATATGCGAACTTTATTCATTGGGACCCTCAGTGGTCTAAGACGCTTCGCTGCTGATGGCTAGCCTCACATCACTGCCGATGTGCGGTGGTTCTCTCTGAGAAGAATATCATGATAGCCTTGCTAGGAGCCGAAACAGTGACTACTGTATTGATTAATAGTTTTTCAGGTTATTTGTTGAAGAAACATGAGATTATTATTAGATAGATGGATGATATATATCTAACTTTTATTTTCTGAGGGTTCACAGATATACTCAGCCAGGTTGAAAACAGTTAAATTGTTCTTTCCTGTTGCCCTCTGACAACAAAGAAATAGACTATCACAATGACATTTACTACATATACTACATTTATAATATAGAACATATATATACATACAAAGTGTTCTGTATTAGTATTGCTGATCAAAGACTACATCAATGTGGACTTCAATAGAGGGAAATTCTGTAAAATTTTGGTCAAGGTAGTTCCACGGCTTTGCTCGTGTATAGCTCAAGCTTTGCCTCAAATAGCATGTTTTGGGTCGAGGGAGGTAAAATCTGTTATTTTCAGTTGACCTGGGGTTTCTAAATGGATGAATATAGGCAGGAGCCTGAATAATTATTTAAATTACTTTAATTTTTCTCCAAACTGTTCAGATCACATTCTTGCCTCTGCTGCCACCAATGGTAACATTGTCATCTGGAACTTGAACAAGAACACCAAATCTAAACAAGGTGAGTCATTTTATTTAATCAAATTCAGTCTCTCGGTTTTAAAAGACTGACCACTCTCCATCACTCTCCTAAATTCTCCTCCAGGAGAGCTTTTGATCACTCTCCTCATAATACATCACTTGCCGGTCGTCTGAAAGTGACAAAAATGAAGAGTTATTGCCCCTTTCTCAGGAGCAAGATTCGCATACAGCAATGCCTTCAACATGGGCCTCGGGGGAAAATCATCATCATAAGTTTGTATATAGACAGTGAGAGAAGCTGACACGGCCCTGAAATGTTCTAGAGTGAAAGAGGTCTTAAGAAACCATGTAAAACATCCTTTGAAATAACTTTTTTCAGCAATTTTTAGTCCGTGCTTATACCTACAGCATGCGTGAGGCAAAAGTTTACTCGTGGCTCGCATTGCACTATGGGAAGGAAACATGGCGAATATCGCTATTTTTAGATGACCGGCAAGGCGTGTATTGCCAATGCAATGAAGAGTGATATTGGAGAGAATCATCACTCTCGCATCACTCACACAAAACAGAATCTAGGTGAGTGATCCGCAGCTCTTGCGTGTATTACAAAAACAAGAGACTGAAGTTCCGTGTATATTTAGCGTTGGTGTTTTTAGAGTCGGTGTTTTACATGTCGTTAGAGATTGAATTGAATGAGAGGTGAAATGCAGAGTTTTCTAGATTCTCCTTGTTATATTTTATATAGCTGGAATAATGACAGAAATATCAGTCTTGAGATACCAACTTTCGTGCACTTGGATAAGCTGATATTTCAATCATTAACTACATGTAGCCCATGAAGAATATAAAAAAGGAAAATATGAAAGTTTCACCTTTAAACAATTTTTTAAATTTTTTTATAGTCTTACACGTAAAGGCTTTTCAGGCAAATTAGGCAAAAAAGTTAACCCTTGCATCATTTCAAACCTTGCACATCTACACTTTTTCTCGCAAAGTAACTGTGGTACTTGTGTTCTGGTACATATTCCACATAAGGTAATGGTAATAAAGTTCCCCCAACATTTCGCTCAATATTCTTTCTTTGATGATTCAAAAGCAACTTTCTATGATGGGAGAGAAGTCTTCACAGTCAATAAAATTGACGTTAGAGATGACGTTAACGATGTCATATGTGGAGTATCCTGCACTGTCAGCGGGACATTGCAGCAATACAGAGAACGGAGTAGAATTTTGTGACAATGCGGTGATGTGATGTTATTATTCACTCCATAAGAACATCCGACAACTTCCGACATGCTTGTGGTGCTGTGCACTATGGTAACAGTAATAAGATTGAAATTGTTAAGATTACAGTCATAAAGCAAAAAGCCGGGTATGATCCTTTAATTTAGAAGAATATCCTGAATATATTTATAGTTTCAAAGAACGCCTGTGCGAGGACGGGTACAGCAAGAGTTGTCGCCCATGCTTCACGAGTTCAACGGGACATCTCCGTCGGCTTCAGTACTGAAAGTGAACATTTTTCGGCTGCAGATCCATTTATACTGCCCATTATTTCAGACCTGTCAAGAAGAATAAAAGAGTAATGAAGACATAAAGAATTATCCTGAAATGTTCGAAGATTGTTCGATCCCTTTTCATAAGGGAATTTTTTTTGTTTTTGCATTTTTTGCCGCCGCCTATACTTACAACATTACGGTGAGCTAAAGTAACTCATGGTGAAGAATTGCACGATGGGAAGGAAACCTGGCCGATTTCCAAACTGTTCAATGATCTAGAAAAAAAATGAAAAAAATGAAAGCTGTATTCATGGTCTTGTGTCACAAACATATTTCCATGTTTTTCGGGCATTTTATTGCTATTACTAGTTGAATTCATAACTATTGGTAACAATTAAATTTGAATTGTTTTATTCTGATCCTGGTATAGACTTTGGTTCGAGAGTAGGAATATTTATGTTCACAAAGATGTTCATTTTGTTCTATTCTATATGACATATTCAATTAAATAATGTATTAAAATAAACTGTGTTTAAAATAAAATAATTTGTGGCAAACACCTCACAAAGATTAGGATACAAGCTCGTCATGGATTGGTGTTTTATGTAATAGTAATTTCATGTACATAATGATTTGATGTTTTCAGAGCATGTGTTTAATGAACACCGGAGAGCAGTGAATCGTGTCTGCTTCCACGCGGTTGAGCCGTCCTGGTTACTGAGTGGAGACAATGATGGCTGCATGAAACTCTTTGTAAGCTTTCTACTTCAGTTATTATTTCCGCTCATCTTCTTTAATATTATACAACAACTCAAAGATGTAATCAGCATAATACATTTGTAGTTTCCTGAAGTGGAGACAAAAGTGATAAGTTTTGATAGTTGAAAATAGCCAGCTTATAAATGTTTGGAGCTACATGTACGTACCTGGTAATCTTGATATAAGACAATAAGCGTTCTCTCTACGTTTCATAAAACAAGAATCATTAAAGCTTATACAGCAAAAATATTTCAACTTCGTATGATCTTCTTCAATATTTTCTCTATTTTGCAACCCATAGACTATGAGGCGCCGTTTGTCACTTTCTGATTTAATCTATTGATTTATAAAATTTTGGTATTTATCAGTCAAATATATAAATCTGATAAATATGGAGGTAAAATAAACACTGAGTTTAGTAAATATCTATTTTAGATTTTTAGATATATATATCTTAGCTATGCTACTTTTTTGGATATAAATTTCTTCAATATATATATATATCCTCGATCAACGATCTCGAATTTATATATCCGACGTAACGTATTTTGCTGATATATAAATATTTCGAAATGTGTTTTTGGACATATATATATATATCCTGTCATCGCCAAAGTTCTGATATATAAATTCTGAATTGAGAAAGTAGTGGATATGTATATCCGAAGAAGATATGCTAATGAGTAACTGATGATGTCGCCGGTTTTGCTGTGGTTTTAGAAATGACAAAGGCTCATGAATTTTAACATGTCCGTTTGTCCAAATTTATGGCCCACTGACAGGAAGTTTATGTTTATCCGCCGGGGGAATTGTTTGTACAAAATCCTGATGGTCATATAGATAGAGTGGACATGGGTCTTCCATCTCCAGGTTAGTTATCATCAAAGGCGGTGTGGCATTTGCAGTAGATCCTCTAATAATTCAACCAAAAGAAGTGAAACGTCTCACAATAAATGAGGAGGTGATAACATTTATTAGAACGGCAAGTTGACAAAATTCTGCAGATGAACAATTATTTTTTGGTTATTTCAATGATTCTAAAGGATAGTCACATTTATTAGACATTTGAATTTTGTTCACGAAATCGAGGGTTATTGTATTTGGTGATTGGATTGTTGTAGGATTTCACCTTCCCTAGGTAAACTCCTTTTGTTGTTAGCCCAAAACGTACGTGCATGGATTTTCTACATCCATGTGGCCGAAACCTAAACTGCTCTTCATGCATAGATTATAATGTGTAAATGTTCAGTCAGGAGCGTCGACATGGTCAGTTGTCCTCTCAAATGTCTTGGCTGTTTTGGTTTTGGTTGTATGGGGATTTTCAATATATCTAAATGTGCCATATTATATTAAAAACAAATGCTACTAAATCATATGAGAAAGCCTTCAATTTTGTTGTTGAGGAGATTGACGACCCCTGGTGCAAGAGGGGCTGACATCTTGGAAATTAGTCACAGAAAGGACCTTGTAATCTTTAGATGGGTATAACTGGCCCCAGGTCAGGTGCAGTGCAGAAGTACTAAAAATGAAATACTTCACTACAAAGAATTGTTTAATTGGCATGAAGTACCATATTATACTGTATACTCAGAAGAATTTCAAGGCACTGAATGTCATCATTCTCGAATAACAGGGCCGTAAAGTAGTGCATTTGTGCAAAATAGTTGATTCTGAAGTGAAAACAATTCCTATTTTTTCCTGTAAACACATGAAGATAAACGATAACCCGAACCAGATTTGGTCTACAACTACATATTGGAACAGTGAGTATGCTGTATCAAGCTGGTTCTGGTTATCGTTTATCTTCATATGTTTATGGAAAGAAATATGAGGTGTTTTCGCCTCAAAATTGGCCATTTTGCACGAATGCACTACTTCACGGCCCTGTTTTTCGAGAATGACGAGACTCAGTGCCTTAAACCTTTTCTGAGTATATAATATAATATTGTACTTCATGCCAACTGAAGAATTACTTGTGTTGTGTAATATTTTATATTTGGCACTTTACTGCACCAGTTCTGGTGCCATTTGCCCACCTAAACATGAGTGGTCCTTTCCGAATTTACCAGAAATGAAAACGAAAGCAAGAATATTTTTATTTCTTTAAAAAATTAGACAGCATGATTATATGACTTGAGTCGAATCGTTCTGACTTCGCCCACTTATATTAAAATATCATTGGATTAAACTTATTAACTGCATAAACTCCATGATGGAAGTATAAGAACTGCCTAAAGAAATTTGCCCTTTATCATCGATAGATGGCTCACAAATTAGTGCGTGTTTACAACACTGTGGGACTGAGGAATGACTGTGCAGGGTTCGCCCACCTACGGCACGTGTCAGTGCAGTAAAGATAAGACTTGATAACGCGAGGGTTTGGGTGACATCAGCGGTTTTCGAGTAAAACGTATCGAAGCTCATTAGCATGTTTAAATTGGCTATATATATCCGATGCTTTCTCAGTTCAGGATTTATATATCAGAACTTTGTCGATGACAGGATATATATATATCCAAAAACACATTTTGAAATATTTATATATCAGCAAGATACGTTACGTCGGATTTATAAATACGAGATGGTTGATCGAGGATATATATATATACTAAAGAAATTTATATCCAATAAATAACAGAACTAGAGATATATATACCCAGCAATCTAAAATAAGTATTTATAAATCTTTCATGCATTATTTTCGCTGATATAGGATTTAAATTTTACCAAACCCAGTGTTGATTTCACCCCCATGTTTAACAGATTTATATATCTGGCTGATAAATACCGGATATTTATAAATAACTAGATTAAATCAGAAAGTGACAAACGGCGCCTCATAATAGACAGGTTACATATACGTAATGCTGAAATCTGGAGAAAAAAAAGTCAGACACTGCACAAGAATATTTACACACCGCGTGACAATATTATGAACACACTGTATAAGAATATATACACATTGTATATACATTGTACATGATCTGATGCAAAAATGGTGTTTGGGAATTTTCAAATTTCTTCTTAATTAGGATGACATTAAATGTATTGGAGATTGTAGAGAATGTTTACCGTAATGTATGCCTTTGTATTATACTTATATATGTATACAGAATGTACGAGACAAGAAAGTGAGTTCATCATTCGGTGGTAAATCAGAAAGTGTGAGAGATGTCCAGTTCAACCCTCATCATTATTTCACATTTGCTGCGGCCTATGAGAATGGTAATGTTGAGGTATGAAATTTCCTTCAAAATCCTTTTTGAAAAACAGACTCTGATTGGTCAGCTTTACACAATATACCAAATCTTGCTTGGTATTAGTTAGAAAATTTAAATGGTTGTTAAAATTCCATTTTCGGATTATTTTGAGAAAAAGTCGTCCATTTCCTGCCTATTCTAAAGTTAGGGTAGCCCAGCTGAAATAGGCTGTCCAAACTCATTAATAGATATCACATATATACGAGTACCACATGTATCAGCTTACTGACATACGTCAAAAGTGAAATAAATAGATGAAATGGACAGCTAGACAGACACCCATATAATGTTACTCTTCTGGCTTTCATCCAGGGTCATGCTTGGACAATAATGACTGAGACCAGCCTTACCCACGTGGATTCATAATGGCCAAAACCAGGGGGAGGGGATATTAAAAAAAAAATAAAAATAATACATTTAGTGTTATATGGGATTGGCATGGTCAAAAACTGGTGAATTGTAGCCTGCGGCATTGTGCCTTCTGTTCTATCTCAATTCCTCATTCCAGTACGGTACTGTGAGCTTACAGAGAAATTTCAACGTCGGGATCGATCAAAATGTGCTCTCTGTTTTCTGTATTAGTATGTATACGTATCAAATAGTTTGGTCAGCTTTATTCATTCAACTGTGTTTATGATCTGTCAGATTTGGGACTTACGTAAGCTTGATCGTTGGGAGCGTCAGTTTACTGCTCATGGGGAACCGGTGTTCACGATAGACTGGCATCCCGAGGATAAAAATTGGATCGCTACTGCAGGCAGAGATCGTACAATCAAGGTAGGAGCGCCATTGTATTTCCCGTTTCTCTCCCAGGATACAGCTTTGTAGATACAGGAAGGTTCTACATTAGGCCTAAGAGTTAATAGGATACATCTGTGAAGACATAGGAAGGTTCTACATTAGGCCTAACAGTGTTGATAAGATACACCTGTGCAGATACAGAAAGTTTCTCCATTAGGCCTAACAAAGTTAATAGGATACACCTGTACAGATATAGGATACACCTGTACAGATATAGGATACACCTGTACAGATATAGGCAGGTCCTCCACTAGGCCTAATAGTGTAAATCAGTTGGTGGAAGCTGATATGGCCGAGTGGTCTAGGCCGCTTGCATTTACTGCGGGCGATTTGGCGCAAAAAACTCTGAGGATGCGGGTTCGAGTCTCGGGCGGGACTGACCCATCCAGCACTAGTATTTGTGCTTTACTGAGAAAGTGTCATCCTAAAAACAATTGGATATAAATGCTATCAGTTTTAAATGTGCACTTTGTCTTTTTTCAATTTAAGCAGAAAAAATGGTTTTCCCATAGAGGACAATCGTGAACATATAATAGCGGATAACTATCTTCTCGAACATTTGAGGAAAGATAATTCATTCAGGACAACAGAGCGGAAGTAATGTTTAACACATGCTGATAATTGATGGCAGTGTCGGTAAAACTTCATTTAGCCTGAATTTTGTAGACAATGGGTCAGTGGGTCATTTCTAATAAATTTGACCTGCACCCTCTCGAGTCAATGAAATAATGAAATAAAGGATTATCAGCTGAATTTTTAACAATTTTATCAACTTGATACATTTGATCACCCCCTAATTCTGTGTTGGGAAATTTCACTTAGAGGATTGAGCCAATTTGTCCTCTTAGTAACCTTGGTCAATTTGTCCTCTTAGTAACCTTGGTCAATTTGTCCTCTTAGTAACCTTGGTCAATTTGTCCTCTTAGTAACCTTGGTCAATTTGTCCTCTTAGTAACCTTGGTCAATTTGTCCTCTTAGTAACCTTGGTCAATTTGTCCTCTTAGTAACCTTGGTAAATTTGTCCTCTTAGTAACCTTGGTCAATTTGTCCTCTTAGTAACCTTGGTCAATTTGTCCTCTTAGTAACCTTGGTCAATTTGTCCTCTTAGTAACCTTGGTCAATTTATTCCTCTTAGTAACCTGGTCAATTGTCCTCTTAGTAACCTTGGTCAATTTGTCCTCTAGTAACCTTTGGTAAATTTGTCCTCTAGTAACCTTGGCTTTAGTAACCTTTGGTCAATTTGTCCTCTTAGTAACCTTTGGTCAATTTGTCCTCTTAGTAACCTTGGTCAATTTATTCCTCTTAGTAACCTTGGTCAATTTGATTCTCTTAGTAACCTTGGTCAATTTGTCCCTAGTAAATCCGGTCAATTGTCCTCTTAGTAACCTTTTGGTCAATTGTCTCTTAGTAACCTTTTGGGTCAATTGCCTTCTTAGTAACCTTGGTCAATTTATTCCTCTTAGTAACCTTGGTCAATTTATTCCTCTTAGTAACCTTGGTCAATTTGTCCTCTTAGTAACCTTGGTCAATTTGTCCTCTTAGTAACCTTGGTCAATTTGTCCTCTTAGTAACCTTGGTCAATTTGTCCTCTTAGTAACCTTGGTCAATTTGTCCTCTTAGTAACCTTGGTCAATTTGTCCTCTTAGTAACCTTGGTCAATTTGTCCTCTTAGTAACCTTGGTCAATTTGTCCTCTTAGTAACCTTGGTCAATTTATTCCTCTTAGTAACCTTGGTCAATTTATTCCTCTTAGTAACCTTGGTCAATTTGTCCTCCTAGTAACCTTGGTCAATTTGTCCTCTTAGTAACCTTGGTCAATTTATTCCTCTTAGTAACCTTGGTCAATTTATTCCTCTTAGTACCCTTTGGTCAATTTGTCCTCTTAGTAACCTTGGTCAATTTGTCCTCTTAGTAACCTTGGTCAATTTATTCCTCTTAGTAACCTTGGTCAATTTGTCCTCTTAGTAACCTTGGTCAATTTATTCCTCTTAGTAACCTTGGTCAATTTATTCCTCTTAGTAACCTTGGTCAATTTATTCCTCTTAGTAACCTTGGTCAATTTATTCCTCTTAGTAACCTTGGTCAATTTTGTCCTCTTTAGTAACCTTGGTCAATTTATTCCTCTTAGTAACCTTGGTCAATTTATTCCTCTTAGTAACCTTGGTCAATTTATTCCTCTTAGTAACCTTGGTCAATTTGTCCTCTTAGTAACCTTGGTCAATTTGTCCTCTTAGTAACCTTGGTCAATTTGTCCTCTTAGTAACCTTGGTCAATTTGTCCTCTTAGTAACCTTGGTCAATTTGTCCTCTTAGTAACCTTGGTCAATTTGTCCTCTTAGTAACCTTGGTCAATTTGTCCTCTTAGTAACCTTGGT